>JAXGGA010020651.1:0-17905 GCA_038373865.1 Uloborus plumipes | reverse complement strand
CAGTCGTAACAGGCTGTTATTCCTGAATGTTCTATATATCGACCCTGGAGCAATAGAACACTGCCCATGTTTGATTTCGACTGAATTTAGATAATGATAGAGCCCGCAGGGCCCTTGTATTGATTAACAGTAGCCAATTATCTAAATCCTTTAATTTTCGTCTTTTCATCAATCTGTATTATATTTTAGGTCGACCAAATTAACTTGAAATTTTGAATTGTATGTACATTCCTAATGTTGCATAGGAAATTAATCTCTTGAAATGCTCACCATTTCCCTCTGCTGGGTCGTGAAAGTGACATGGTTCAAAAAAAAAAAAAAAAATCAGCAAACTTCACGACCAGTTTAACTCAAATCTGTTATTTTTAACAGTTCTCCCCCCCCCCCGCCAGGTTCAGACGTATGTATATAGATTTATATTTGATAATTTGCTACGTTGATCGGGTTCAGGACCGTTGTTTCTGAATATTCTAAAAGCGGCAGATATTTACGTAGTTTGACGTCGGAGAAAATCTAGTACCATATTGGTTTTGAAACTTTTTCTATATCAATCAGTTATTTCTGAATGTTCAGGACCGATATTCCTGAATATATCGAAGGTGGCAAGTTTTTTATGTAGTTCGACGTCGGTCAAAATATAGATCTATATCGTTTTTTAAAATTTTTCTACGTCGATTCGGTTTTCCGGACCGTTATTTTAGAATGTTCAGGACCGTTATTCCAGAATGTTCAAGACCGATATTCCTGAATATATCGAAGGTGGCAAGTTTTTACGTAGTTCGACGTCGGTCAGAATATAGTTCTCTATCGGTTTTGAAAATTTTTCTACGTCGATCGGTTTTCCGGACCGTTATTTTAGAATGTTCAGGACCGTTATTCTAGAATGTTCAAGACCGATATTCCTGAATATATCGAAGGTGGCAAGTTTTTACGTAGTTCGACGTCGGTCAAAATATAGTTCTATATTGGTTTTGAAAATTTTTCTATGTCGATCGGTTTTTTGTGCTACTAGGGAAGCGAAGATTAAAATTTTAAGCTTGCATCGTCTTCATGGTTGCTTCTTTTCTCTTATTTTGCATTTTAATTTAAATTTCAATGATAATAATGGCTCGATATATTTATTAAACTTGTTATGTTACATGCTAATGGAGCTTTTAAAGTTGATTTGGCGAGTTTTTTAATTAGAATTCTCACATTATTTCGCAGCTTTTTTCAGTTGGCCCATTATTTTACTTTCAAGTATTAAACGTATGTGTGAAATTAGAAACAACAAAGGGAAGATTTCGGTGATTGGAAGTCTGGTTATCTTTCACTATTGGCGTTAAATCTTTGTGTCCAATTTATGAGCGAGGGAAATACTTCCTTCGCAAACATAAACTAAAGAGCAACAAAATAAAGTAATTATCGCCAAAAATTTGGCAACCACAGCAGATTCCCAATTATCGAAATATTATCAATGTGTGAAATTTAACATAAAAAGAACATTACCTTTTAATGTTGTGTAAATGAAAACAAAATTTTTCAGTTGGTCGTCGTAATATTGTAGTTTTGTTTATTTTTTTCGTACTTGTATTGCTCTTTAGTACCAAACGATTATATATGCTCATTTCGTTGTTACTAAAGAAATTAATATGTTTTGTTGTCAATCGTCTTTCCGTTGAACACCATCGCTTCATTACTGTACATTTCATTCTGGGGCATCAAAATGAAATGTCTCTACGAATAGATTCGCCATTTATCGCTCTGATGGGTCAACGCTATCAAAATGAACATCTGAGCTTTTGCGTAGCAATTAAGATCGTGTGAGCAACAATAATGAAACAAAATAGTAAATAGAACAATATTATTTCATTGCTACAGTTTTTATTTATCGGCTGCGAATTTAAGCGTATATTTTATTAATGCAGACATGTCAAAATTGAACGTCATTGCTATATGTTGCTAATTCGAAGAAAGTAAACAATGAATGAATGTCGTATGACTGAATCATGAGTTGTGACCAACTTTACCTGAAAAGGGAATTTATTTCCCCTAAAAAGCAGTACTAATAAGGCCTTCGGCATCAATTCACTCTGTACTCCACTTCAGTTAACTATATCAATATTTGTTAACCCTTAAAGATAGGATAAACATCACTTTTTACAGCAGAAACAACATGCCAATAAATGTAAACAAACATTTGGGAGGTATTTGTTCAGCGCTCTCTAGCGGGCAAATCTTTACCATTGATGTTTTGAGTAATGAAGAAGCCTGTATAAAACGCTATCTGCCTTGTCATTACACAGGGTAGGGGTATGTGGGGCAAAGTGAAATAATACAACATTTTAGTAACAACAAACAACACAAACTTTAATAATTATGTATAGTTATTAGAGTTTGCGTCGCCATCCATCTTTCAAAATTTTAACTAATTTCCCAGACATATAGTTGATTCCTGTCAAAAAAATAAACAGCTGTAAAATTAATTCCAAAATTTGATACCTTTATCAAATTTTGGAATTAATTTTACAGCAATTTTTGTGGCTTTGTAATTAACATTTTAGGTATTAATTGAGATCTACTATTTTACTGTGCAGTCCTTATTTAGTTTATATTAGTCATGTTTTGATTTTAAATGTTCAATGTTTGTCAAGTGGACTCGGGGCAAAGTGAATAGGACAATGTGAAATCGTTCATTTCGTTTACTTATGCATCCATTTAATAAATTACGTAAAATTTTAAACGAGAGGATAAGTTGAGCCAGAAATCAGCTCAAATGTCACTCGCTTTAAGCGAGATTGCTGGTTAAAATCGAAAAATACTTCTAGGTTCCAACTGCTTATCCCCCCCCACCGAGCCTCAGCTGACATTCACGAGGCTTCATAGTTCGATTTTCTGCTGCGTTTTACTAATTATCACTTGAGAGGAACTTGGTCATATATATCTGTTACTGGCTCTCGGACTATATGGTATATAGATATTTTTTAAGTGTGTTAAAAATACGTGCCGCAAAGAGAGTCAAAAAGGAAATGAAATAGACCAATTCATCAAATTTTTCAGTAACAGTTTTCTTTATTTTTTTTATTTTAATTCAAAACAAACATTCAATATCAGTAATAACTAAATGAAGGAACGGTATTGATTAATACAAAATACAGTCGATCCCGCTTATTAGAATATCGCTTAAAGGAATATCCCGCTTAATGTAATACATTTTCAGTGTACCAAACCATTGAAATGCATTATTTTCATCCCGGATAATGGAATATCCCGCTTATTAGAATATTTTTTCGTGCCAAAATGGCTATTCCAATAAGCGGGTTCGACTGTACATACGTTATTACAGTATACTAGAGGGCTACAGCCCCTGTAAGCTGTTGCTCACCATCCCACGGAACTGTAATCAATAAACTAATGCAACAGGCAAATCATCAAAAAAATTAAAATGTAAAAAAAGCTGCTTGGTTCTTTGCCTGTTGCTTTTGTCGAATATCGTTTCATCCATGAGATCAAAATTTTTTACTGGAAAAGGTGTTCCTTGTAAAGCAAAAACAAGTGTCTACAGTTTACCCGTTCATTTATGCTTTTAACTGTCTTTTATCTTTAAAGAACGAAGGTATTTATTTATTTCAAACCTCGTATTGTTTTAAAGTCTCATTTAGTCACTCTGCAAATGTCAACAGCTGATTAGCAATGATCATAATCAAAGAAGATTCCAATTTATTGCACTACTCTGATCTGAATGATTAACTTATTGCTGGTTAATAGACATCAATTTAGGTTAATTGGTTAATAGTTAGTCAGGTATCATTTCTCAAATCAGTGTAAGAGCCTGAAAGATGCAAAGTTTTTTTTTTTTTTTGCAATTTAACTTTGCTGCTTTGTGCATTGTAGCTGCCCAGAATATTCTTGCGAGATTATATTCAGAGCTTGCAGTGGTACTTCATTTTTGATGTCTTGGTTGAACCACAAATTTCATGCTTTCAGGGTCAAAGAAGGGAGATATTTTGCCTCCTTCTGGAAGAGATACTTTGAAATTTTGGACAGTTGCAGTCAGATATAAAAACACTTGCATCATTGTGAAGGCCTCTCCAGCACAGGAATGTTTGCCTAAAAGAAAAATAAAACGTGTTGAGATATTTCGAACAAAACATACCTTTTCAGTTCTTCGCAACGCCGGAAAATTAAAAGGAAATAATTTAAGGAAAATGTATTGGTTATATCGAATGAAAGAACTAAGAAAAACTAGCTTGAAATCATTTGAAATAGTTAAGTACAATTATGAATCATGTGGTTTCTGGGGACGCTGTTTATATTCTTACTTAGTGACCAATTGAAACATTTGATGGCGAACGAAGCAGTCATTAGCTGTGTGGTGTGATAGCTGCTAAGTTTCTTAGATAGGTACTTCAGAGCAGATCTGAAGTGTGCGCAAAGGCGGATCCAGCATCTGGTTTAGAAGAGGGTCATTATCGTAAAGGAAGAGGTCAAAGTGCAATTTTCGCGTGTGCAATCGGGAGTTGTTAGGCAATTTTTTTCGTAATATAAGTCCCAAAAATGCAGTTTTAGGCTAAATTTGAGTGTCAGAGGGGGGGAGGGGAGCAGAGAATGACCATCAGGAAACCTCCTATGGATCCAGGTCTGAGTGTACGCTGTGGTGGGAAAGTTAAGGGTAAATCTGCAATTTTTCATTTTTCTTTTTCTTTTTCTTTCTTTTTTTTTTTTGACTTTTCGTCATCTATTGTACTTAAGCTTTATTGTGCAAGCTTGCTTATTTGGTGTAATCTGAAAATAAAGCACGAAAAGATCGTCAAATTCCAACATGGCCCCTATAGTTAGTATGAAATCCAAAAAGCGTTTCTTCAAATATCTAAAAAAATCATTTCTACAGATACTGCTCTTTACCTTCAAACGGCAGTATAAAAAAGTATAATGTTAGAGGGAAGAGTGATAGCAGAAAGTTCTCCATATTGTCAAAAAACTCATCCTGAAGTTGAATCATAAGATAAGTATAGAATTGTATTAATATGTAGACATTTATCTTCGCATAATTTATGAAAAAACCCACGGCACTGGCAAAGTATGTTGTCTGTATGTGTTTATCAAGTATAACATTCTTTGCAACTTGTAGTGTTCAACGTTCGTAGTACTTTTATAATTTTGGTTATGATCCAAAAGACCGATCATCTATTATTCCTCACAGCTTTTAAAAGGTGATCAGAAAGACTAAACCACCTCTGTCCATAAATAACATCCTTCCTCTTGCTAGGATTCGAACTCCGACCCTCGGCTTAGATAGCAACGGTCAACATTGATGTACTCGTAAAAATAATTATGTGGGTGGGGCAATATTATGAAATAAAACTATTTATAAACAGTTTTCTTTGTAAAAAAACTGAGACTTACCTACATGTGTTAACACTGAAATACTTTCTTTTGCACTTTGCTACAAGTATATAATAAAATTTCATATACTTTGAAAGGAGATTTTTTTTTTCCGCCAGAAATAATAGTAATAACGTTGAGTAGTTAGAATTTTTGAACTACTTATTTTAATATTACGCTTAGAACGGTAGCATACTTATTAGTAGCGATACTCTCTGATAAACTAATAATAAAAATAAAATATTTTATTACCAATATACTAATCTGAAAAAGTCAAAAGTGTCTCGGATAATATTTAAAGGTCAAGCTTACCAATACCAAACATTACAGGCAATTCGGGTCTCTGTTTGCCCGGTTTGGGTATGAATCTGGATGGGTCGAACTTATGTGGATCTTCATAGACTAAGGGATCGTGATGAGCCAACCAGAGATTCATCACTGTCATTGATCCTTTGGGTATTCTGTAACCGTTGATTGTTGTTTCTTCTGTAAAATATGCAGTGAAAGTAAAAATGGCTGAACTGAACATACAACAAAGATTTCTTATGTACAGTAAGGGAAATCCTGTAAAATTGTTAAAATAAGGAAAAAAAAAGTATAAACACTTTATGTGCAATGCTGTATAAATTGGTTAAAATTTTGTACTTTTGAAAATAATAATTAGCAAACTTTTGAAAGCAACTAAAGACGTTAACTGAGATTTACGCCGAAAATGGAACATTTATTACCAAAATTTAAAATCATGAGGAATGTGGGGCAAAGCATGTAAAGTTAAATTACATTTCTCAAAATGAGCTTTTCTTCGTTTGAAAATTACAGCATAAAAAGAAGTAACAGTTATTTTATAACAGAACTTGTATTGATAGGTTAATAGAAATTCTCAGCACGTAACTTTTACCTTAAAAAAAAGGAGGAAATTTTTGTCTGTGCCCTATTTATAGGACAAACTGATATTTATTGTACCTCATACATGGTATAAAGTATTGGTTAAAATATTTTCTATTTGATTATTTGAAATATTTTTTGAACATAAAATGGGAAGAAAGGAAAAAATAAATCAATGAATAAAAAAGAAACTAATTAATAAATGGTTAAATAAAATAATCAATTAATTAATGCTTAACATGACCTATAAAGGAAATTGAAACTGAATGAATAAATAAATGAAATAAACCATTTAACTTTGTCATATTCAATTCTCCCTGATGTAATTAACGAAGTGTACGACACATTTAAAATCAAAGCATGCCTAAATGAAAAACTACTGTTTCAAATTAATGCTGGAAATGCTAATAACAAAAACGTCAGCATTTTATAATACCAAAAATCATTTTTTAAATATCACAAAATGTAACAATATCCGTATCAGAGTCCACTGATCAAAAAAATCCCAGCCTTATTTTTTGTTTCATGCAAACCGTATCCTTTAATCTTGTCCATTTTATAGCATTGATTTAAAAAGTTCTTTTTGACTTTTGGTTCGCTTTGTAATTTCTGCTGGTACCACAAATATCTTACTTATACACTCCAGACTAGGAAACATGGTGAAAAATTCGGAAGTCCTTATCACTTCGTTAATATAAGCATTTGTGTAGGACAAACTGCTTTTATCGTCCATGGTCGGAAGCCTGCCCGTCCCAACCACTTCAGCTATCTCCTCGTACATTTTTTCTTGTTCTTCAGGGTGGTCGACTAGACTGATTAAGAAACTGCCAATGAAAAGGGCTACTGCTAAGACACCATCTCCAGCAAATTGCTCCATAGATGCCACCAACGCCTCATCTGTAAAAGTTATTGAACATATCTTAATTGCAGACCTGGTTACATTGGAATAAATAAGATACAAGCACATTTCACAAAACATATTTGCTGCGAATTTTGTAGTTACTGTCTAAACTTTTGTCATACGACCTTCCTCGTATATGCGCATGCCTGAGGTCTCTTCTGATTTTCTTGCAACAGGAGGAGGGTAGTGCAAAGTAACATTCAGTCAGGAAGTAAAAACTGAAAGCACCGGCAAGTGAGTCGCCTAATCTATCACCCCTTTTTCAAATGGAAGCGTTCATGACTGCCAGGGCGCCTTTCGAGGTTGGACATTATATCTATATGTCGCCATAGTTAATTTTAAAAAATAGATAAATTTAAGCGGAGAAACAAGCAGACTGCTGATTAGACATGGCATATGTGTGTGCACACTTGTAGTGCTTAAAATTGCACTTTAAGGGTGAGGCCGCCTATTTCAGAAAATTTCATTCGAGAGCCCACGATTCCCACTTTCCTTAATAATGTCAAACAGATAAAATTGCGCTTTTAGAACTTGAATTTCAAAATTATTCCGGAAATGAACCTCTTACTTATCCTTGCCCTAAATCGTTGAAAAAAATAGTCAAAAATTTGGATTTGGGAGATTCCAAATTCTTTCCATTTCAAGTAGGGCTTTTCCCAGTCCGCTTGCCTAATTGCCCCAATGAGTTTTGGTTTTTTCCCTTTTTACTTCCTTTTACGTAGTAAAGGGAGTATTGTGATCGCGAAAAAAAAAAAAAATCACCGAAATTACGGTCTAAAGTTTGATTTTGTTCACCCCAGAATGAATGTTGAGTAGTTTTTTCGACCTGCACATGCACATGCATATGTACCTACCAACATATAAACAGCCGAAAAATCGTTTTCGACCACCCCCGAGTTAATTACCACGAGTTTTTTCTCGTGACGTCTGTATGTACGTATGTATGTATTTATACACGTATGTATGTCGTATAATTCAAAAACTGTGTGCCGTAGAAGCTTCTAGCTTGGTATGTAGGCTCTGAAGGGGGTCTAGTTGTGCATCTTCCCTTGTGGATGTATTTGAATGTTCCCAAGGGGGTCTGTTACCCCTTTTTGGGGGAAAAGCAGTGTTAATTTCAATGCAGACTAAAGTGACATAAATAGTAGGAGTAGAAAGAAGGAGAGAAATGTTCTACGGATGCGCTAGTTTGAAAGTGGCAACGAATTCTCACCGCCGCCAGAGGACGCTGCTCGACAAACGCTCCCTATCTCCTACGGGAATCAATGTAAATGATACTGAATCTGTCATCTTTTTAAATGCTGCTATGGGAAAGTATTTTTTTTTTTTTCAACTGGATTTTGGTGTAAACCATCGATTAACATTATGAACTAAATATGACTTTGATCCCACTGAAATTTTGCCGTATTTTTTAAGAAAGATGTTTAATCGACCGCATCTAGCTACTTGCCAAATTTGACATATATGTGAATGTATATGACATTTTCTTTGCATTGTACGATATAATTTTTGCTGAGAATCAGTTCTCTAAATTGTTGATAAATTAAGCATGAAGCAAAAAATTAATTATGTCAATATTTAATTTTGTTATTAATTAAATATATTTAGTAGACAAAATAATTATTAGTTTAAATATATTTATTAAATATATTTAGTTCATAATGTTAATCGATGGTTTGAGCAAAATTCCAAAAAAAAAAAATATTCTTGCCAACAGCAGTCTTTAAAAAAATGAGATTCTGTCAGATTTGGCAAGTGCATTCGATTAAATCTATTTCTCAAAGAATACGGCACCTATTTTCGTGGGATGAAAATCATATTTAATTTATAATGTCAATCGAAGCTTTACACCAAAATCCCGTTGAAAATTTTTTTTTCTTTTCCATAGCAGCATTGAAAAAGATGACAGATTCAGTATCATTTACATTGATTCCCGTAGGAGATAGGGAGCGTTTGTCGAGCAGCGTCCTCTGGCGGCGGTGAAAATTCGTTGCCACTTTTAGATAGCAGAGATTTAGCTCCTCCCCTTTAACCTCCTTGGTTCAAGTATTTGAACTAAGGATAAGAAAATTATTGCGTTTTCTTTCTAGATTTAAGAAAATACTCTTCCCAAAGGCATTCTCACGCTCAGGCTAAAATAATTTCTTTAATCATATCCCGATAAAAGCAATTATGCCAGCCATGAATCTGATTATCACGTCACCTACTTGAGAAGTATTGGGCAGAAGAATCATTCTTTCTTTGCCTATCTTTTCTTTCTTTCAAATAGCTATCGATGACATCTCGTACGTTATTTTCATCCAATCTCCTTTCATGCCTCTCAACAACCTTTCTCAATATTTTTGCCATATAATGATGACTTGATATTGCTTTGCGGCAATCGGGAATCAAAGGAAAGATCACATATCTAGAAAGAAAGAGAAATAACATTGATATAAACCAGTGGTTCCAAACCTGGGGGCGATCGCCCCCAAAGGGGTGATTTGACTCGTCAAAGGGGCGGTAAATTCTTAAGGGAAGATAGGGGGGGGGGGGGCGATGGGTATTCAGAAGAGAAAACAGTAATAATAAAAAGGTAGTGAAAACCGAAATTGGAAATATGCAAGAAACTGGTTGTTCAGAGTTCAGACAATTAACCACAAGTTAAGAAACAAATTGAAGTTCAAGAGCTTCCTCCTTGCACCTCGGATGAACCTAAGGAAGTATTTTGTCATTCATTGTCAATTTCATGAATTTTCAGATTTTCAATTTATTTTCCTTCAAATTTTTAGTTTCAATAATCTTAACTCCGACAGATTTCAATAAAGAGAAGAAAATAATTTCTTGGCAAATGTACTTCTGTTTTTTGAAAAGTACGTAGATGCTCTAAGTTGAATGTTACCCTTTAAATGCTTATCAGTTCGCTTTGTGAAAGAAAACTAAATTAAAGGAATTTTATTTATTTATTCATATTTTAAGTTTAAAAGTGAATGATTAAAATTGCTTGATTGCGTACATTTTACTGAAAAATAATTGTACATTAATGTTCATTCCACCCTCCACTTATTGAAGCTAAACTGGTAAAATGTTTTCCCAGCAGCTTGCATACGATTCCACAGGTTTCGTAAGAAATTGTCAAGATGGCGTTGCTCTGGTTTCCTTTTTAGCTAGTTTCCTGCTGGGAATTTAGCTGAAGTTAAGTATACAGAGTTTGTTAATATATAACCTTGTTTGAAAATTTCAGTACACTTTTTAAATTTAAAATGAAAGTTTTTGTTTTTTTTTCCACTATGCTATATATCACTGTTTACAATTTTCAAAAACCAAGATTGCTTTTTGGAATGAACGTTTCTTGCCTCGCCTTTCAAAACGCGTCAGATTAACAAACACTGTCTTACTTTGCCATTGGGCCAGCAATCAGGAGTTTCGTCACTGTCATTCCCTTCATTACGGTCTCATAGGCGTTGTTCAAATCCATCAACTCTTCCTGAGAGATTCCCTCTTCTCCAAAAAGCATCTGACGCATGACGGTGCAGCATTTATCTGTGAGGAGCTGTGCAATTTTGAGAGGCTCTCCATTTGAAGCTCGAAATTCGTCCATAGTCTTTTGAACTTGGTCGCAAATTGGTCCAGCAGCGTTGTCTTTGAATGTAACCATGCCGTATTCTCTAAAAGCTTGGGTGAAAAACTTTCTCAGTACTTTCCATCGTTCGCCATTTACGAAACCGACACCTTTCAGAAGAGAAAAATATTAATAATAATTGCGATGTTACATTACATTTTAAAACAAATGTACATTTTATGTATGCAATATGTTGGCAAATTTATGCTTTGATAACATTAATTATGCGATTTATTTTACTATTGCTCCTAATGTTATGTTTCAATTTTTTGTGTTGAAATGTATTAAGCAGAATCAGATGAATGAACAGCATTAATCGAAGTTTCTGAAACAAATTTGCAATAAAAATAAGCAAAACTGAATTATAAGATAAGTCAAAACATGTCAAAAAGAAATAAAGAAAGAATTTACTTCTTTTTTTTTCTTTCTTTGAATTTCGTCCTATAATTAATTTTTCTCTTCGAAAAATGTCGCGATTTCAGAAAAAGAAAGAAAAAAAAAAAGGTAAGAACTAAAATGTTTTAAATTCTTTTTTGATAATTTCGGAGGGGGCTGGAGCCCTATCAGCCTCGAAAACATCGACATCGGTGTCACCAATCCCTGTTGCATTTCTTCTTCTATAATTATGCTAATTTTTATTGCTGTTGCTTATTTTGTGAGATCGAGTAGCATGTAATTTCAAAAGTCTTAATCTATATAATAAAATGGATGTATGTATGTATGTTTGTTCCTTATACAAATCCAGTTTTCGTCGGATTTTCGTCAAACTTGGTACAGAGGTTCCTTGATGCACTAGAATTCACATAGGCGGGGTTTTAAAATTAAAAAAAAATCAAAAAAGATCAAAATTCAAATTTTTGGTCTCAAAATGGCCATTTTCTCTCAATTTTGAAAACATACATTTTCTCTCAATTTTGAAAACATAGAGCAAGGGTGGCCAACCCGCGGCACGCGTGCCACAATGTGGCACGGCAGAGCAGTTACAGTGGCTTGACAAAATTCCAAAATTGAGGAAAAAATGTCGATCTCAAAAATATTGAGAAAAACTAAAACATTTAAACTGATCAATATAATAATATTATGATGATTAAGTGTCAGGAAGCTGGCTTACAAATTGTCTTAACTATAATATTGCAAAGTACTTAGCGTTAGCTTCGGACATCCAACGAAAGCTGTGACGCTACAGACCATGCTTCGTGAAGCATATTTGTGCTTGACACGAATGAAACTTTCGATGCTGCAGAATGGATTCTTGATCTGTAATAGTTTCAGCTATGGGGGATGAAATAAAAAAAATAAAAAAAATAACTGCAACTAAAATCAAGAAACCAGATTGGACAAAATTCGGTATGGTTGCACAAATGGGCAATTCCATGCAAGTGTGGAAAAGCGTTGGAAAAATCAAATTACAGCAATGCGTCTGTTTTATATATTTTTTGGTTTAAAAATGTTAGAAGTTTATTATTTATACTAATTTTTTGTCAAGAATGTAGTATTTTTATGTTTTGGCAGCACTTTGAAGTTGGAAATGGGATATTTAACTTTTGGCAAAGCAAATGGTCAATCTTTCAACGTTAGTAAGTTTCAATATTTTTCTTTAGATAACTATTTTAAGGAAAGAATATTGATTATTACACTTTAATTCAATATTGTGAATTGCTAAAACGAGTGTTTTCACATAAATTAAGTGATTTATGTTAACTTCAAAAATGCACTGTTCTACGTAACGTAAGTTACCAAAAACATGTTAAAGTTCATGATGTGCATAAAGAAAGGGCAATGCAATGTTAACAATGCTATATTTTCTATCTTATAAGTGTGTGTTAAGCAAATAGTTCAAGATTTTTTAAAAATATGGTCTATTTAATTTTTTGTGCTACAATCAAAACGTGTAACGTACATGGTGCGTCCCAAAAGTAATGCGAATGATTTTTTTCTGGCGCAATGGTACAGCGCAGCGTGTTCTAACCAGCTGGGCCAGGTGTAGGGGGGTGTAGCCTTCAAATTGCGCCAGGCGTTTTTTAGTTGTCAGCTGCCAGAGAGACAGAACGTGTGATATAGTGAACCCCTTTTTCAGTAAATGTGACACGAGAAAATGGACAATTCGAAGGAGCAACGGTGCGCTATCAAGTTTTGTGTTAAACTCGGGAAGTCTGGCACCGAAACGTTTCAATTAATTCAGCAGGCCTTTGGGACTGATTGCTTGTCACAATCCCAAGTTTTCCGATGGCACAAGTCGTTCATGAAGGGTCGAGAGAATATCACGGACGAACCTCGCAGCGGGCGGCCATCAACCTCACGAGCCGACGAAAATGTGACGCGTGTGCGTGATTGTTTGAACTCTGACAGACGATTGAGCCTTCAATTGGTAGCACAGACTCTAAACTTAACAAAATCAACAGTTCATCGCATTGTCACACAAGATTTGAACATGAGAAAGGTGTGTGCCAAACTGGTTCCAAAAGTTTTGACCGACGAACAAAAAGACCTGAGAGTGCTCCGATGCCAAGAAATGTTGGAAATGTGTGAAAAATATCCTAATTTTTTGAACGTAGTTATCACCGGCGATGAATCCTGGATTTTTGAGTATGACCCTGTTACAAAAAGGCAGAGTTCAGAGTGGCCCACCACATTCTCTCCCCGTCCCAAGAAAGCACGCATGAGCAAGTCCAGGATCAAAACCACGCTCATTGTTCTCTTTGACGTCAGAGGTATTGTGCACCACGAATTTGTACCAACTGGGACAACAGTTAACTCAGTTTTCTACTTGGAAGTGCTTAAAAGACTGAAAAGGACTGTCGCCCGCCGCCGAAACGACATCAAGGACACATGGAAACTCCATCACGATAATGCGCCGAGTCACAGTGCTTTCATTATTAACGACTTCCTGGCCAGAGCTCACACCCCATTGGTTCCCCAGTCTTCTTACAGTCCTGACCTGGCTCCTGCAGACTTTTATCTATTTCCTAGGTTGAAAGGAGCAATGAAAGGTGAGCATTGGGGCTCGATTGAGAGCATTCAAGTTCATGTCACATCGGCTCTGAAGGACATTCCAAAACAAGCCTTCCAAGATGCCTTCCAGTGTTGGAAACACCGTCTTCAGAAGTGTATCAATGCAAGAGGGTGCTATTTTGAGGATTTTTGACTTTTTGTATGAATATCTTCAGTAAGTGTTTTTTTATGAATTTTTTCGCATTACTTTTGGGACGCACCATTTAAGTTACCAACAAATGCAGGTAATGTAAGTTACCCAAGTAGAACTTAAATACTTGTGTTTATAAAGAAAGTAAATTGTGAAATAAACCTGTGGGGTAAGTAGAAGTAATTTATGCAAGAATTCTTTTAAATTTGTACTGTATTTACTTAATTTAAATTAATCATATTTCTTAAAATGTCTCTATTTGTTAATAAGATTACAATACACCTCTATTATAAATTATATGTTTCTTTTTGGCTTTTGAGATATTAATTCTCTCTAAACAATATCACTGCATTCAGAATATTTAGGAGTAATGTACTATAAATTATTCAAAAATGACTTCTGTTATGATTTAAAGTTATCAAATATGTTTTAGAAGTAACAAATACAAAAATATTTTATCTCTTACAGGTGAAATACATTTTATTCTGCATTAAAATGCCACTAAACTCTGCAGAAAAGATGCGCTGTAGAAGGGGTATGAGAAAAGTCATGTGGATATTACAGATTTGTAAATAAAAGTCACTCTTTATGGTATTGAAATATGTTAGAAAAAGCAAAATTTATCAAAAATACTTTCTGAAGATCTGCACATTGACAATGACCATTTAAGAACTAGAAATTAACAAACTGCGGGGTTTTGTTTAGTTAAGTATTTTAAGGAACAAGAAGAAAAAACAGAGATAAAAGCTGGTGAATTGTGTGTGGTAAAGTACGAAAATACATTGTATCCTTGAGTTGTGACGATTATTGAAGAAAACGAGTTTAAAATATAAGTAATGGCTGCTGTTGGAACCAATTAGAAATGGCCAGTAACGACAGATGAAATTTATAATAAGAAAGAAAGAATGATTTGAAAAATTGAATTACCTGAACTTGTTAATAGCAGCAGCCAGTATAGATTTAAGTCTTATGTTATGTAATATTTTTGATTTTTCATTGAGTTTGGTATTAAATTTCTGTAAATTTAATTCATAATTGTTAATTTTCAATATTTCGATCTAAACTAAGCTGTAATTTTCATTCATTAATTTTTGTAATAAAGATATGCTTGTAAGTAAATTTTGTAACGTAAGTTACTGTAACGTAAGCTACCCAGTTAAAAATTCCCATAATTTTCAATTTTTGAAATAAATTTTTAAATTAATGAAAATATATTTCTAAGCAGTATAAGGAACTGATAAATTATGCTTCAAACAAGAAAACAGCTGTAATAGAGCAGAAATTTGCCTCAGAACCAATTTTCATATTATGTCATTCCTTTTTTGTGTAACGCAAGTTACTGCCTTATCTTTGACTGCTAGATTTTGTAAAATTTAAATACATCGAATATTTTTGCATTTTAATTTTGCTTTTAACTGTCATTTTCATAGAATGCTTTCATACAAGGTTTGTATAAAAAAATTTGTCCGTACTGAGGTGCTAAATGCATAAGAGTTGGTCGAAATGTAACGTAAGTTACCGTGGAATTGCCCAAATGAAGACCCTTAAATTGTTTTTGGTACATTACTTGAAACTAATGAAGAAAAAAAAATTCAAAAGTGTCATCGAATTACCTATCACAAACTCCTTGCCAAGGACTTTTTCTCTGTTCGTGACCCTGTAGAGTTCACTGTATTAACAAACTACGATTTAGAGCTCTAAATGTTTTGTGAACTTTTCCCAGGAGAAAGAGGAGAACATGGCAAGTTACTCCTTCATTGAAATGTGCGATAGCTATCCAAAGGAAAAATGGTCATAGGATTTTAGAATTTTAGGGAGTGTGATTTTAAAACATCTGGAAGGAAAGCAATGGGGACTTGCTACTTATGAAGAATAGCAAATGAATTTAGCTATGTCATCTTTTATTATTCGGCGTTTAAGTAATTTAAATTTAAGATAGTAACAAAAAAAAAAAAAAGGTTTCTCGAACCAGTATTGGCCATCTACATTCTTTTATGATGAAACTTCAGTTTCTTTCCCTCTACTTTGGGGACAAAAGAATAAAACATTAAAAATTAATACTAAAAGTATTAACCCAAATTTAATATTTTTCCAATGATATATGGAGAAAATTTTACACCTATTTTAAGTATTCATTCAGTAAGTATTCATTTGATGATTTTCAGAATCATAAAAAAAAGGCTGATCTTTTCAAATTCTTTGTCTATTTCTCTACAAGACACTACTTGTTACCCTTCTGAAATCCAAATCAGAATTACCGACCTTTGGCATTGATAATCAAATATAAGAGCTTACTTCAACAGAAAGTCATCCACGTTATACATAAATTTGGAAATTTGTACCAACATTTTTTTTTTTTCACATTCACACACTTTAGCCGTTTGATGAAATACAATGTGGCACGCTGAGCTTTTCCTCTCCAGATAGTGGCACTCTCCCTAAAAAGGTTGGCCACCCCTGACATAGAGTAATAGAGATAAGCCTTTAAAGCATACAAATTGATAAAATTTAACACATTTAAATATGAGTATTTTCCAACAAAGGTTACGCTTAGCAATGAATTATCAATTTAAGGCTCACCTATTTCACGACTGATGCAATTTTTACATGCCCATGTAGATAGAATTCATTCCTATATTTTTAGAGCTATATTGCAGTAATAAGCACCCGAGCAACGCTTGGTATTAAGCTAATGTAAGTATAATAATAATTTTCTTATTAATTGTTTCATTTCAATTTAAAAAATAAAATGCCACGTTTCATTTTCATACTTACCATCTTTGAAGACATAAGATAACATAGTGTAATCCATCGTTCGTTCGAAGCAGTCAGAATTGGTCAAATGCGCTTCTCTAATTAACTTCACCGTTCCAAAACTAATGTACAGTTTTCCTGTAATTGTGAAACTAAAAATATCTCCATACTTAGCTTTCAGCTCATTCAGCTGAACATGGTTGTCCTCGTCTTTTAAGGAAAATAGTAGGCCAAAATACGGCAAGCCTATTGGTCCTGGGGGCAATCCTCTATTTCTTACATGATAGATTAAAAGCAGCACTACAGCAATGAGCGTTGTTGAAAATGCCACTGGCTTAGAAAGAAGGGATATTAAATATGAAAACATCTCTACAGAATGCGATTTTCATGCATTGCGTTCACCTAGAAATGTGAAGAGAAGACTTTATTAACTACTGGTTCTACACACGAGTGCGCAAACATACCAAAATTTATACACACACACACACACACATTATTGATACACTATATAAGGTGGCTGATGAAAGTAAGGCCACGTTGATCCCCCCAATATGACTAATTCCCCATTTTTTTAATGTAGGGTATCAAAAATGCCCTAGATCGTGATTTTATCATCATCAAAAAGCCTAACTAATGCTAAAAAAACTGCTTGTTTATAATAACAAGCAGTTTTTAGTCAGAAGGCAAAAGTTATTTCCAAAGAGTCTTGTTTAAGTTGTCTGATTTTGTTTCACAAAAAAATTTGTTTCTTTATGATTAACTTCTTAATTTTTGTCTTGTTTTTAGCTTGAAATCAAAAAAAAAAAAAAAAAAAAAAAATTAAGAAAAGCAGACATTCAGGGAAACTATGACTTTTGTTGGTTTTGAAGCAAGTAAGGAAAATTTCACAAATATGTGTTTTAAACATTAAAAGATAACTTTGTTAAATATCCTTGTTGCTATTGCAAATGTAAAATGAGAAGTAAAATGTTTTCGGGCAAAGGAAATGAATTAGTTTTAATCTTATTGGAGCCTTTACTATGATTGCACTCAGGCCCGGACTGGCTCTTCTTGGGGTTGTCGGCTAGGTACTGGAATAGGGGCCCCCTTCCCAGTATCTCTTTCCGGGGGCCCTAGAGCCCCCCCTCCCGTTGATTTTTTTTCAATTACGTGATGAAAAACGGCATTTTTTTTGGGGGGGGGGGAGAGGGGCGGCAGAAAACAGATAATATTTTGAAAAGAGGAGGTGAACGATATTATTGGTTATTTTCAGAGCTTA
>JAXGGA010020650.1:0-17906 GCA_038373865.1 Uloborus plumipes | reverse complement strand
AAAAAACCCTTTTTTCCCTTAAGGGTTCAGTACCTCAAAAATGACCAAAAGACCAAAAAAATTTTATTGCTTATTTCAAAAGTAAAAGTTATTTAAAACACTCAGAAAAAACAGCATTGTTCTAGCTAAATTATTTAAAAAGTTATGAGTGACTTTAGGGCATACATGCTATGTGTTCTAATGGAAAAGCCAAACTTTAAAGTGCTTTTTCTCTGTAACCAGTTTTTAGTGTTTCTATGTTACTGGAAATGCTAAGGAATTTTTTCTATTAAATATATAACTTTAAAGCAATATTTTTTGCACTCAGGATAATATATTTAACAAAACTGTGCATTGAATAAGCGTTTTATAAATTACAAAAATTTTTAGAGTTTGTTAAACCTCGAAGAACAAAATTTTCTAAGATTTTTTTACATAAAAAGTCACAAAATATTTTCTAATCAAAATATAAGAAAATGAATGCACAGATTTGTTGAGGTTTTCCTTGTGATCATTTCGCAAAAAGAAATTTTGAAATTAGTACAGAAACAAAAAAGCCCTAGGGTTTTAAAAAAACTGAAATTTTCTTACATTTTTCAAATTTTCAAAAAAAGTTTTCAAAATTTTTGATGTTTGAAAAAAAATTATTGATTTTTAAACAAGTGCAGAAACAAATATTTCAAAGAATTAACTTTTTCACTTAAATTAAAGAAATTTGTTAGAAAGGTACTGTAACCCCTTAAAATTAATACTTTTTATCGATTGACGTAAGTTGTATGTAATTTATGCTATATTCTACAGTATGAAACTTCCACGGAAGAAAATATACAGTACAAGTTTTGTTTAATTAGTTTTCATTACTCTTTTTTTTTTCTTACGACTGCGTGTCTAATTAATTTAGTCAGCATTTTGCTTGCATGCTCCAGTGTAAAAATATGCGGAACAAGGAGAAACGGATTAATCTGCCTTATTACTAAGCTTTTGCGGTTGAGAAGTGAGTGTAACTTTTTTTTCCCTCACCATTACTGAATTCATATATGAGGCACTGAGAAACAAAGGGATGTAAAAGTCAAAATTAAAAGCTTGGAGGTAACCAATAAAAATTGTGAAATATTTTCTCATCTATTTTGGGGAAGGAGATTGTACTAGCAGCTCTAGTAGGTTCTGCTTACCATGCACACATAACACACACACACGCACACAAAATATAAAAAAATCAATGAAAGTCTACCAAAGGTCTACAATCTTGAATTGCATTTTACTTCAAACTTGAATTTGACTAATTACATTTCTTTACTTCTCACTGCCTCATACAGTAGCTGGGTGGGGTGATAAATAATTTTGTAAATAAAACAAAATTTTCAACTCCAATGATTTTGAGTAAAAACCAAAGAGCTTAGAATTATTACTTTACTATCAAAGAATTATTACTTTACTATCAAAGAATTATCACTTTCAATAATGAATGAATAAACTTTCAATAATGAATTGAAAGTTATAATTCTTTGCCCTTTTTGGACGTACTCATTTCAAAAAACAATAGCCAATTTTCCACTACCGTTTACCGAAAACCATTTGCTGTTTGTCTTCCTCCACATTCTCGCTCCTGTCATCCCATAAAACAAAAAATGTCTGCTTTTTACACGTTTGTTAACCGCGCTATTAATATATGTTCTGACAAGTCCCTTCTCAATGATGAACTAAATTTCTTAAGGAGTGTGGCCGTTGACAGAGGCTATTCTTTTCAAATCTTTGACAATGCTTACAATAAACTTTCGAACCGCAATGCATCCCACAAAAAACCCAGTGTTTCTTCTACCAATTTCGTTGTCTTACCATTTTATTCAAAAATCTCTCCTCGCATTTCCAGAATACTCAGCAAGTTCGATTTTCATGTCATTTACAGACCCATCAACAAACTACTTTTCTCTAAATTAAAAGACCCCATCCAACCATTTGATCAGTGGGGCATTTATCACATAAAATGTGAATGTCGAATTGGTTACGTCGGACAGACCCGAAGGGTGCTAAAATTTAGGTTAAAGGAACACGAAAATTATGTTAAAAAGAAAGAACTTTCAAAATCCTCAATCGCGAAGCACTGTTGGGACACGGGCCATAGATTTGTTTTCTCCGAAGCTAAAATTATTTGCAGACCTTCAACTGTTGGCGAGTTAGATTTCTTAGAAGTCTTTCATGTTCAAACAAATTTAAGTAATATTTGTAACGAATCCTTTGCAGTTCCACACATCTCGCCAATTTTACTTCATGCTTTTAAATTTTCTGACAACGCAACGCCAAATCAGGGCTCGGCACATGCTGACACCTGATTGGCCTAGCTTTCGCTCCTTTGCTATTTAAACGCTCCCGGTGCTTTGTTTCTTTCCATTTCTTGCTTGGCACTGAAGAAGGAGGCTTTATGCCTTTGAAACATGTTTGCCAATTTTAACTTTATCTATTTGTGTTTTTAAACGTCGCTCTTTGGTTTTTACTCATTTGCGCACAAAGTGAACTGCTTTTAATCCAATGATTTTGTAATATCACTTCTTCTTTAAATACTATTGTGTTTCAAATATGTTAATATTTTATGTTCATTAGTCATATGTTTTTAAATTAGCCTTTGCATATAGGCTGTTACAATATCAAACCATTTATTAAGATTCTAATAATAATAATTTACAATAACGAATATAAAAGCAACGGTAATCCTTAAATCTTGATAACATGCAAACCATTTAAAATTCAAACAAAAAATCTGGTATGGACCCCACACTACTTCCTTTTACAAGTAAATTTCTTAGTAGTTGCCTTAAGTGTTAAAAAAAGTGATTGGAGTAAGCAAGGTAACAATTCAAACATTTACTCCCCTAATCTGCCACAAAACAATGCAAAAAATATTTTACAATGGTTAATTTTCTAAATATTGCTGATTTTAATATCATTCAGTGAATTTTTCGCAAAATATCGCCAATAGCGCCAAGTTGAACCCAAATTCAAAAAATGATTTTTTCGCCAAATTTGTCGCCAACTTGACGATTCGCCAACTTGGCGATATGTCACCACGTTGGCGTCAAACATTTGGCGACCAAAAGCTTGGCGACATGTCGCCGAGTGGTCGCGCCAATTCATATCACTTGAGTCTGTATTGAAATTAACATTGATTTACCCCAAAAAAGGTGTAAAAGACCCCTTGGGAACATTCGAATGCAATCACAAGGGGAGGTGCACAATTAGACCCCCCTCAGAGCCTACATACCAAGCTAGAAGTTTCTACGGCATATAGTTTTTGAGTTATGCGACATACATACGCACATACATCCGCACATACGTATACACAGACGTCACGAGAAAACTCGTCGTAATTTACTCGGGGGTGATCAAAATTGATTTTTCGGCTGTTTGTATGTTGTTAGGTACATATGCACGTGCTGATAGGTCGAAAAAACTACGCGACATTCATTCGGGGGTGAGCAAACTCAAAATTTAGACCGAAATTTGAGTGAAATTTTTTTCGTGATCACAATACTTCCTTTACTACGTAAAAAGAAGTAAAAAGAATTGTTATAGTAAATAAACATTTACAAAGGGGGAAAAAAGTCACAAAGAGCTTTTGACAGCAAAATATGCTTGATATCAAGGTCATTTGTCTATAAAGAGTTAGGGTAAAATTATGATATATTATTAACAAGAACTAACATCAAATAAAGATTTAAAAAAAAAAAAAAAAAACAGACTCAAGTTACCTATCTCATATTAAAATGAATTTTGTCTATAAGTGCTATAATTTTATTTAAAGTTTGCTAAAAACGTTATAATTCCAGTTCAATATAACTTCAAATTTCCAAACAAATTTCGTCATAACGAAAAAATGCATCCTTTTTATTAGTACGGGTATTTTAAATAAGCAAGTCAATAGAGTTTAAATCCAAGCTAGTTAAGAACACTTTCAAACAAGTCAACTTTCAAACATAAAAAAAATTATCGAATTCGGTTTATTCGTTTAGAAGGTACTGTGTTACAAACTAACACAAATATAAACACGAAAAACTTATAACTTCCTTTCTTTTGGCTTCCATCGTTATTAACTTTTTACGAAATTTAGCAATAATTAATATAAAATTAAAAAAAAAACAACAAAGAGGGATCAAGGGCCAGAAAACACAAAATTAAAATATATTGAAATATTTTCGTAAAAACATTGGAAATAACGGAAAATAAAAGTTACTAAGTTTAGCTAGTGTCAAAAATACAATCCAGACGGAAAATTAACCGGCTCGTCTCTTATACTAAAACAAATCAGAAAACTTTTACAGCCAAAAACTATTTTAAATCATTCAGCGGGTGGTGCTGAAAAAACCCTGGATTTTACATACCTATAGTTAATTTCAATACTTAAAAATACTGGGTTGTCAATTTGAATTAACATTCTTTTAGACACATAAAACAAGTGTCAAGTAGAAACAAGAAGTTCTGTCAAGAACTAAACGAGCCTACTTGTCCGTACATCGACATCGGCATTCTAGCATCTGATCATTATTCTCTTGATTATCTGAGACTGAAAACTATGTCAAACATACCTTTTTAGCACTTAAAACTGATTTCTAAAAGCAAAATATACACCTTTCATCAGATGAACTAGACACGTAAGAAGTAAATAAACGAATAAATAAAGTTTTGTCGCACCTTTTAAAGAATGTAACTGTTACAGTTCTTCCGTAGAAAAAATCCTCAATCGTTTTCAAAAATAAAATAAATAAATAATAAATAAAAGTACAAAGAGCATCAAAACACATTTTATCAAAGAAAGAAAAAAAAAGAAAAAAAAAACCTCGTCCGTTAATAAAGTGTCTCGAACTTCACTTTTAATCCGTTGCCAGTTGTTAAATATAAATAAAGAATAAAATACCCTCGTGAATGAAAAAATTTTGTTACAAAAAAAATCGTCTGCCAAGAAAAAAAAAGAAAAAAATAACAATAATAAAAAAAATAAATAAAACAAATGAATAAATAAACAAAAAATCGTCTGCACAGTCAGTCATTTTTTTTTTCTGAGCTTGCATTTCCGCCATGTTTGCGGAGTCGGAGTCGGAATCAGAGTCCTCACAGAAGATTATTCAGAAAAGTACTTTACAGACATTGTTTATCAAAACCATTTTCTTGCAAAGCTAGTTTGAAGGAAATCCGACTTTAAGTTCAGAATCAACATTCAACTTAAATTCCCCGTAGGCGCTAATGTTTAATTTTTTTTTTGAACGGCTCGATTTTGAACAAAAAATGGTTCAAATCAAAAAGCGAAATATGGGAATGAGCCTCTTCAAGATTTTTCAAACAAAAAAAAGTTTCCTCTATTCAGACGGTTCACTCAAAGTTATTAGATGGGGAAAGGTTGCTCAAACGGTACTCAATGTTGAACGAAAAAATGTTTAAATTGAAAATATAAATGCGGTAATGAAGTATCCTTGCTGAGATCCTTCGAGCAAAAAAAAAGTTTATTTAAATCTGACTGTTCACTCAAAAGTTATTAGGGGTGACAGCTTGCTTGAGCGGTTCAAAGTTTAACCAAAAATTGTTCAAATCGAAAATGTAAATACGGGAATGAAGTATCCTTGATAAGATCTTTCGAACAAAACAAAGTTTGTTCAAATCGGACTGTTCTCTCAAAAGTTAGCATCGCGGGACAGGTTGTTTGAACAGTTCAAAGTTGAACCAAAAATTGTTCAAATCAAAAAATCAAATATGGAAATGAGATGTACTCGCCGTGATCTTTCCAACAAAAAAAAGTTTATCCAAATCGGAATGTTCATTCAAAAGTTATTAGGAGGGGACAGACAGACCGACCGATACACAAATTCCCCATCTCAATACCCTACTTTCAAATTTTTAATTTTTATTTTACCTTTTTATTTCTTTTTGATTTTTTTTCGGACTTGGCGATATTTTTTTAACTTGGCGATATTTTTTTGACTTGGCGATATTTTTTGGACTTGGCGATATTTTTAGATGCATTAAGCCACTTTTAATACTTTTTTCGTCTTTCTTTTATTTTAAACGGGAAAGTAGGCTAAAAAGCAATATCTTGTACACATTTGCATTAAGGAGACTTCTCGTTAGAGCGACCGATTTTGTTTGAAGACAAGGGTCGTTATAATGAACGTCGACAATTCTACTACCGCTTAATATTATAAACGATTGGTTTCTTTCCGATACTCAGTAGTGCAATGCCTGTTCGAACATTTATATAATTGAATAGCAATTATAGAACTGTCAAGACAAATCACTTTTGTGATGCGAAAGAAATTGGTTGAAGTTTTTACGGTAAACATATCTGTTATATCTGTTCTTCCACAAAAAAAAATTCTGAAAAAGATTTTTACTCATGTAGAAAAGATAGTATGATTATCGGAATGTATCTCCTGGTGATTAGCTATAGCTTAGTACTTGGATTAACTCTTCCGATTCTTGAGGGAAATCAAAAGCTTAAGATATAGGGTAGTACTTCTTCATTATATCTAATCTCGTCATCGATTTATTTATCAACTTGCTACTTGGCCCGGCTTTGCACGGGATCTATCTTGAGGAAAAATGTCATGTCATGTGACGTGTGTGTCTAAAAGTCCCTATTAAAGTCAATAGTTTGCGAGAACGCAGTACGAAAAAAGAATCAATCTCCAAATTTATTTTAAATCCGTCCGTTACAGGAAAAGCCTAAAGCAAAAGCAAGAATTTTATTTGTTTATGTTCAAGATTAAAATGGCAACACCTTTTTCTCATTAATAATTTATTTCACCCTATTTAATTTCTTTCGAGCTCATGCAGACAATTTTTATAAATCCAATTTAAAATGGGTATTTCCAAATTTAAAAATGCCCATATCTTTTTTCTGGGTGAAGTTAGCGCTTCGGAGTTTTCGAAACAGTTGGAAGGAAACTTTCCCGAAAGGTATTTTTTGCGTTCTTTCAAATGGGACCAAGATCGAGAAGATCTGATAAGTATTTCTCTAGATAGACCCATTTTGAAATCATTTATTCGAAACTCGAACGAATCGGTACTTTTTCCCCGCTCAAAAACCACCCTATAATTTTTCCCGGGTGCCAAGTATCTCCCTGCCAAATTTCGTTCAGATCCGACGTAAACTGCGGATTTGTATAAGGTACACACACACACATATTCTTTGTTTTAGTTATGTGGATTACTAGGGTTTATTACCCGGCGTTGCCCGTGTGCTTATTAATACAACATAGTGATTCAAATAGTGTTGAATACAAATAATTGTAGCAGTAATTGTTTATAACTTATTTCATGCTAAAATGAAATAGGCGAGCCTTGAATTGACAATTCATTGTTAATCGTAATCTTTGTCGGCAAACACTCATATTTAAATGCGTTAAATTTTATCAATTTGTATGCTTAAAAGCTTATCTCTATTACTCTATCTGTTTAAAATTGAAAGAAAATGGTCATTTCAAGACAAAAAAATTTGAATTTTGAGCCTTAAATATATGTATACTAGCAGTGCCTGCACGGCGATGCCCGTGCAATAAATGTAAAGGAAGTTAACTAAATAAAGTTTAACTCACTCTTAAGACTTTTCTTCTTTTCGCGTGTGTGTGTGTGTGTGTGTGACGAACTTATTTATTTTTAGCGAAATTTTTACGTTTCATTGGAACTTTTAACACAGCTGTAGTGCCAAGATTTTCGAAAACTCTCAACTACCACAGCAATTTTGCGCTCGAAATTTCATATAATTCACCGATTTAACCGTAATTTCAATGTAAAATTGGTCGCCAAATCTAAATTGATTAACAAAGGGAACCGATTGTCGTCAGGTAGCTCAGCCACAACCATTCTTCCATGATTTTAATGTGAACATTAAAAGGCAAGAAATATAATGTCTTTCGCGCCAACTCTTTGAAGTGATTACATTCTAACAGTGACCCCCAAATAAACAAGATTTCACTGGCTGGGAAGTTTGGTAAATTTCTCGACTGTTGCCAAACTTTACGACGCCAAATACGAAGGGTAACTGAATAGCGGTGTTACCGAAAATGTCAGAATGGAAATATTATTGTTAAAAATTTAGTGATGGCGGCATTAAATACATGTTTTAAACATGCAATAAAATACTCTTTAGACTGCGAACAACTGATGTTCCTTACCAGAGCGTTTTCTTTTTCTTTGATTTGGAGAAAGCAGTGTTTCACTGGCTGGGAAGTTTGGT
The DNA here is from genome assembly GCA_038373865.1 of Uloborus plumipes. Lineage (NCBI taxonomy): Eukaryota > Metazoa > Arthropoda > Arachnida > Araneae > Uloboridae > Uloborus > Uloborus plumipes. The sequence goes on along the minus strand of JAXGGA010020650.1, from coordinate 9,709 downwards.
AAATTTCTCGATTGTGGCCAAACTTTACGACGCCAAATACGATGAGTGACTTCGCTATTTTTTTAACAATAATAGTTCCTTTGTGACATTTTCGGTAACACCGAATTTTGAGGAAGTCAACTTAATAAATTTAAATTCACTTTAACCCCCTCTGAAGAAAAATTATTGTATTCTTTAGTTCAAATGCGTTCCACAACCTTTTAAATTCCACTTAAAGTCATGTTAAAGTTTAAATCAATTCGCCAAATAAATATAAGAAACAGAAAGTTAAGTAAGTAACAGGAGATATTAATTAATCAAATTGATTAAATATTCAAGGCTTAAATCTATACGCAAATTTAAACCACTAAGTAATTTCAGGGACAAAAGAGCAGCTGATCAGGAAAATGGACCTAGTGTTTCAGTATTGCGTGCATAGTTAATCCTTGAAAATTGACTCAATTTGATTAATTAATATCTCCTGTCCTAATTAACGGACAGAAACGTGCTAAAACTTTTCTTTTTCAGAAAAAACCCCCCTTTCCAGCGATATATAATCTTTTGGGGTGGGGGAAGGTTCCCCCCCCTCAATTATGGCGGATAAACCAAAAATGAGACTAATTAATTAATTTAAAAATAACTAATTCGAAATTAAAATTTTGGCTTTCGAGGTGCATTTTACTGGGATACGTTCGAATTTTTGAGCCAAGTTTCAGGTCTGTAGGTGCTGTGGGGGCTGCTGGCCAGCGGTTACAAACGAACAAACACCGTCATCTTTATATATATACACTGAAGTGACAAAAGTCATGGGATACCTCTTAATATCGTGTCGGCCCTCCTTTTGCCCGGCGAAGTGCAACAACTCGACGTGGCATGGACTCAACAAGTCGTTGGAAGTCTTCTGCAGGAATATTGAGCCATGCTGTCTCGATAGACGTCCATAATTGTGAAAGCGTTGATGGGGCAGGATTTTGGGCACGAACAGACCTCTCGATGGTGTCCCATAAATGCTCAATGGGATTCATGTCGGGCGATCTAGGTGGCCAAATCTTTCGTTGGAATTGTCCAGAATTTTCTTCAAACCAATTGCGAACAGTTGTGGCCCGGTGACATGGCGCATTGTCATCCATAAAAATCCCATCGTTGTTTGGGTACATGAAGTCCATGAATGGCTGCAAGTGATCTCCAAGTAGCTGCACATAAGCATTTCCAGTCAATGTTCGGTCCAGTCGCACTAGAGGACCAAGACCATGCCATGAAAAAACAGCCCACACCATTACGGAGCCACCACCAGCTTGAACAGTGCCTTGCTGACAGTTTGGGTCCATGGCTTCGTGGGGTCTGCGCCACACTCGAACCCTACCATCGGCTCTTACCAGCTGAAATCGTGACTCATCGGACCAGGCCACGGTTTTCCATTCATCTAGGGACCAACCGATATGCTCACGTGCCCACGAGAGTCGCTGCAAGCGATGTCGTTCTGTCAGTAAAGGCACTCGAGTCGGTCTTCTGCTGGAATAGCCCAAGAAATCCAAATTTCTCCGCACAGTTCTAGCAGACACGTCCATTGTACGTCCCACATTGATTTCTACGGTGATTTGACGCAGTGTTGCTTGTCTGTTAGAATTTACGACTCTTTGCAGACGTCGCCGGTCTCGATCTTTAAGTGCAGGCGGTCGACCACTGCGCTGTCCATGGTGGGATGTTATGCCTGAAATTTCATACTCTCGGCACACTCTTGACACAGTGGATCTGGGAATGTTGAATTCTCTAACGATTTCCGAAATGGCATGACCCATGCGTCTAGCTCCAACTAACATTCCGCGTTCAAAGTCTGTTAATTCACGTCGTGCGGTCATCATCACGTTAAAATCCTCTTCACATGAATAACTTGAACAGAAATGAAAGCTCTGTAAAAGCACTGCGCATTTATACCTGTTCTATGCGATGCTACTGCCATCTGAAAATTTGCATATTGCTATCCCATGACTTTTGTCACTTCAGTGTATATATATATATATATATATATATATATATCTATATATATATATATATATATATATATATATATATATATATATATATATATATACACACATCAATTTTTATATGTATAGATAAAAAAAAAGAAGTTATTTATGTTGCGATTAATATATAGCTAGTCTCTTGGATCATCATCTTATTAATCGTCATTGTTTGAATCGTTTTTATATGAGTACTAGCTGCCAGGGCAGCTAGATTAGCTTCCTGCGGCACGTTGATACATAACGTCCCGCTTCTCTAACTTTTACCTCATTCTGAAGTTATATTATTTGATATAATTTAATGTTCATTCGATTTCAAGACATACCACGCACGTGGCCCGGCGTTGCACGGGCACTTCGTGCCCTGAAAGTAGTGAGGAAAATTTCAAGAAACTACTCCCCGCCAAGGCGACTCGCTAACAGGCGCTTCACGCCTTTACTTTTTTCCTATATAAAAAAATCAAGCGAATTATTGAGATACTTCGCGCCTTCAAGATAGTGAGGAAAGTTTCAGTAAGTTCAGCTCGCTCAAAGGAAAAAAGCAGACATAGATACTCAGTTTTTAATATAAGTAGATGGCTTTTCAACAAATGAAAGTTTCAAACTATTACAAGTAGCTAGCGATAAAAATACTATGTAAGTGGCCCGCTTATGAGTTTCGTGTTTGATTTAGGTAAGCCTTTATTCAAAATTCTCATTATCATTGTTATCAGTTTCATAGCAACCACGTTTCAACAATGGATTTCATATTTAATCATTTATTAGGCTTAATCGCTTTAAATTTGACTACTTATTAATTGATATATTCGCTAATTAAAATCGTATAATTATATAAATTGAAACTAATGAAGCCTGAAAAATTACCTATCTATCGGTACCTGGTTCGACTTTCAGTTCAGTGGCGTTCAGGAGAAAGAAGCGTGACATAGATAGAAAGAAAGATAGTTAGAAAGATACTCGGTTTTTAATATAAGTAGATGGCTTTTCAACAAATGAATGTTTCAAAATATTACAAGTAGCTAGCGATAAAAATACTACGTAAGGAACCCGCTTATGAGTTTCGTGTTTGATTTAGTTAAGCCTTCATTCTAAATTCTCATTCTTATTGTTATCACTGTTTCATAGCAACGACGTTTCAACAATGGATTTCATATTTAATCATTTATTAGGCTTAATCGCTTTAAATTTGACTACTTATTAATTGATATCTTCGCTAATTAAAATCGTATAATTATATAAATTGAAACTAATGAAGCCTGAAAAATTACCTATCTATTGGTACCTGGTTCGACTTTCAGTTCAGTGGCGTTCAGGAGAAAGAAGCGTGACATAGATAGAAAGAAAGATAGAAAGATAGAAAGAAAGATAGTTAGAAAGATACTCGGTTTTTAATATAAGTAGATTTTTGTTCCGTTGTAAGATTTTATTTTAATTGCATGAGGCGATATGTGAAACAACAATGAAAAAGTGAAGCTTTGATTTATATATTTTGTTATTATCAGTTTCAGACACGTTGCTTGAGTCAATGCTATTTAGTTACCTGTTTATTGTACTTACAGCTTTCTCTAGAGCTTATTTTAGGTCTAAACACAATAGCAATGCGGAAAAAAAGACTTTTCAAGAAGGGCAGAAACTATCTCGCCCGAGTATTTGAAGCATTAAACTACGATTGAATAACAGTTAAGCCGATTGACTTAACAAAAGAACTTAACTACCATTCTTGTCAATTCTCCAACAGCAAGATCTGAAAGAAACAGATGGTGAGTATTTATCCACTACACTTAGAGAATGGACTTTGGCTAAAACTAGACTTTGAGCTTAGAAACTAGCGGAAACTTAATTTATCACTACTACAATTCACAAATTTTTAATTACAATGCAAAAAAACATCCCACCAGGTACTCAGTATCACGTGGTATAGGTGCAGGAAATGATTTCGGAAGCCTAAACATAGATCGAAAGTTATTAATACGACTCTGACGGCGGAACTAGGGACACGCTTATTTCGCATCGGCCAGAAAATCAGGAATAGATTAAAACAAAAGTGAAGTAAAATATTAACAAGGGGTTGAAAATAGAATCGTTTTTTGTGCAAGTGCGTTTTTTGGGAAGTTAGAAAGTGAGCATGACCTGTTTGCATGCTAAGCTTTGCTACTTGGGACACGTTACCGATCTGATTTTCGATGTATAAAAACAATATTTTCTGAAGAATTTTTTTTTCTGATGTTATTAGATGAAATGAAAGCAAATCTTATCTTCTTTCTGGGGAAAATTATTTTTTTTAACTAGTTATTGAAATACTAGTGAAAGTTCACTTGGGACTCAAATTGGCACTTTTCTAAATATTAGCTCATATCTGCATTTATTTTTGAAAGCTATTTTCTCTAGATTTTCTTTCCATTGTACTCAAAAGCATGTACTGCATACAAATAAATATCAACATAAAAAACGGAAGAAAGTATCGTGCTTATTAGCTGCACTTTTCTAGTAGAGAAGATGAGTATATTTAAAATGTTGTATTGTAGAAACCTTCTTAGAAACTTGAAATTTGGAGAATACTGCACCACCTTTTACATAGGTAAACTTTTTTAAATTCAACTTTGATTTAAAATGAGCCTCTAGATTACTAAAGCAGCTTAACTTACTGAAGAACAACACTACACACACCCTCATCTGCAGACTTTAACTTATTTATTTATTTATTTAAAATTTTAACATTACTTTCAGAATTCGTTTGAAGATCTGTTTTCTTATTTAAAAATTTTTATTTTATCTAGTAAAAATTTCACATCTTAATTAAAATGGAAACATAACTAACTCACTAGCGTTGAACTTGCGGTTATACCATTGTAGTACTATATTGATTTTTCCTTCACGGAATTAAGCTTTTGTTTTGAAAATAGCTTATATCGAAAGAGTTTGAAGCAGTACCAAACTCCCGCTGTGACAACAGGTCAGATTTTTCAACTAAATATGTGTGCTTGTACTCCATCTAACAAGTGTTTCATAAGAAAATAGGCAGAACATATTAAGTTCTTCTGTACAAACTCTGCGGTTAACTTTCCGAAAAAAAAAAAAAAAAGAAAAAAACCTACTCCGTTGAGTTGCAGTCAACCATTCCCTGTTGTTTTCAAGAATTTTTTCCCTCTTTATTCTAATAAATTGGTCCTGGACCAGTAGAAAGACATCACCGGAAAGAAAAAAGAAAAAGAAGTTAGCTATATTAATACTCCGGTAAAAAAGGAGCTTGAAGAGGAAAGCGATTTATTTGTTAATAAAATGAAACAGCAAAAGTAATCATAAAAAAGTGGGGAGAAAAATAAAAACCAATCCAGACCAGAAAGCAGTTTGAACTATTATATTCCAATGTAAACGGTACAAAATATTAAACCCTCAAAAATGCGCAAACTTAATACTTACAATGTATGAAGTCGATAAAGATTATTTATGCTAGTTTTGTGTTTTAAATCTTACGCAAATTCTAAGGCAAGGAAAACTGGGTGCGGTGCACGAAATGCTACAACCGTTCTGTGGAAAGGCTTGAAATAGCATACTAAAATGGATTTACATTGTCCGTTACGGTTGACTGAAGCAGACAGTGATTACTTTTGTTAAAACACAGTTGCCTTTAAAAGAAAACTATTGGGTGGCAGTTTTTGAAAAATTATTAAATTGCAATTGTTTTTTTATACCCTATTGTTTATACGTTTTCAGTTTTAATGAGTAACGTTGCAACTAATACTTTACCAAGAAATTAAAACAACTTCAGCTTGAATTGTAAAATTGTTTTTACGTGGGATGCAGAATACAGTAAACATAATTGAAAGAAATGCATTGCAATGTAAACATTCTAAATTCCCGAAGATGTTTAATCCCAGAAATATTTATTTTTTCAGTTTTTCCGAGCAGAAAAAAAAAGAAAAAAAAATCACTACCTTTCTCCTTTTTTTTTTTTTTTTTTTGTTATTTCGACTAGTTCCCTCTTTGACATGTACCAGAAAAAAAGGAACATTTTTTAAAAGAAATTGTAAACAAGGTAACATTAATTAAACTAAAACTAAATGAGGATTTTTTTTGAATGAAAGTACCGAGGCTATTCTTAGAGGGCTGAACAGGGTTGTTTTATAAGGTCTAATTAGTATTATGTGTATAACTTCCCAGCCCAAATAACCATTAAACGTTTTATAAACGTTTTTAAGCGGTTGTTACAATGTTAATAACCATTTTACAACCTTTAAAAAACGAAGTGTTCTACTTGGGTTTACACTAACTGATTTTGTGATATTCAAAACTTTAAAAGAAATAAGACCTTTCACATTAAAGATGCTTAAACATAATCAAACTATTAAGGAACTTTTATAAAACATTCTAATGCCCCTCAAAATTGTTTCTAAATGATACTATCCATGTAACAGCTGTTCTTATGACCATACTTAGTATAATATCTAACAAGACTTAATTTCTCAACAAGATGTTAGGGTGCGACGTTTAGCATTCAAAATGCTTTAATGTGGTCAACAAAAAACTAGTACAGATAAAAAGTTCAGTTTATTTTTTCATTTGTGTAAAATTAAAAATATTATGTTTAATACTTTAACTCTGGTTTTTGATATCAATTTTAGATATTGACATCCTGTGGCTGCTATGTATAGCCATAAAATCTTGCTACATATCGTCCAATACTAAAGGAAAATACCCATTGAAATCAAGGTATCATCGACTTTATTTTAAACAATTACGCTATGACTAATATGAATAATAGTCAATTTTTTGTTTTGATCTTGTCGTTATTGTTGCGATTTTTCTTTATACGATTGTATTTTTACTTCCTTTTACGTAGTAAAGGAAGTATTGTGATCGCGAAAAAAAAATCACTCAAATTTGAGTCTAAATTTTGATTTTGCTCACCCCCGAATGGATGTTCAGTAGTTTTTTCGACCTGTCAGCACGTGCATAACGTACCTACCAACATATAAGCAGCCGAAAAATTCTTTTCAACCACCCCCGAGTTAATTACGACGACTTTTCTCGTGACGTCTGTGTATGTACGTATGTGCGGATGTATGTGCGTATGTGGCTCGCATAACTCAAAAACTATATACCGTAGAAACTTCTAGCTTGGTATGTAGGCTCTGAGGATGGTCTAGTTGTGCACCTCCCCTTGTGGTTGCATTTGAATGTTCCCAAGGGGGTGTTTTACCCCTTTTTTGGTCTAAATCAGTGTTAATTTCAATGCAGACTCAAGTGATATGAATTGGCGCGACCACTTGGCGATATGTCGCCAACCTTTTGGTTGCCAAGTGTTTGACTTGGCGACATATCGCCAAGTTGGCGACAAATTTGGCATTTTTTTTTTTTTTTTGAATTTGGGTTCAACTTGGCGCTATTGGCGATAGTTTGCGAAAAATTCACTGAATGATATTAAAATCAGCAATATTTAGAAAATTAACCATTGTAAAATATTTTTTGCATTGTTTCGTGGCAGATTAGAGGAGTAAATATTTGAATTGTTACCTTACTCACTCTAAGCACTTTTTTAACACTTAAGGCAACTGCTAAGAAATTTACACGTAAAAAGAAAGTAGTGTGGGGTTCATACCAGATTTTTACTTCCTTTTACGTAGTAAAGGAAGTATTGTGATCACGAAAAAAATTTCACTCAAATTTCAGTCTAAATTTTGACTTTGCTCACCCCTGAATGAATGTCGCGTAGTTTTTTCGACCTGTCAGCACGTGCATATGTACCTAACAACATACAAACAGCCGAAAAATCAATTTCGACCACCCCCGAGTAAATTACGACGAGTTTTCTCGTGACGTCTGTATGTACGTATGTGCGGATGTATGTGCGGATGTATGTGCGTATGTGGTTCGCATAACTCAAAAACTATATGCCGTAGAAACTTCTAGCTTGGTATGTAGGCTCTGAGGGGGGTCTAGTTGTGCACCTCCCCTTGTGATTGCATTCGAATGATTCTAAAGGGGTCTTTTGCCCCTTTTTTGGGGTAAATCAATGTTAATTTCAATACAGACTCAAGTGATATGAATTGGCGCCACCACTTGGCGACATGTCGCCAAGCTTTTGGTCGCCAGTGTTTGACGCCAACTTGGCGACAAATTTGGCGAAAAAATTATTCTTTGAATTTGGGTTCAACTTGGCGCTATTCACGATATTTTGCGAAAAATTTACTAAATAATCTTAAAATCAGCAATATTTAGAAAAACTAGCTGTCGTGGCCGTCACGAAACTTTCTTCTATATCTATCTTATGAATTCCGGTTACAAAATAAAATACGTACTCGCCAGAATAATTGGAGACAGCAGCTCCAATTTCCCAATTATCGTAATAACCCGGCAAATGCAGAATCAATGAGCGAAATTGGAAATCATTGCAAAAGCCTTGTTTAGATTAATTGCAAACATTTTATTTTTAGTAAAAAGAAATTGGCAATAGTTAAAAATTTCAAATCATTGAAAGTTTTCAGCTGTTTTGATAATTAAATAGCGTGAAAGCGATTTTTTAATGAATTAATTTTTCGCATTGTTGACTAAGCGCAAAAATCACCCCACCCTCCCCCTGGGGCGATTGGCGCCAAAATTTAATCGATGCTTGCTTCCAGAATGAGTTAGTGTTATTCCAAATTTCATTCAAATCGCAGCAATATTTCCCGAGATACAGTAGGTGCAATGACAAAATAAGCACTTTTGATTGCTCCACCCCCCTTTGAGATATTGACACACAAATTGAATCAGCTTTTGTACTCAATAGGGTCTACCTATGAACCTATTTTCGTTTGATTCTGCCGGTTACTTTCTGAGATATAGCAGTCACCCCCACGCAGAACACGTGCGATTGCTCCACCCCCCTTCGAGATATTGACAAACAAATCAAATCAACACCTGTACTCAGTAGGGTCTACCTATGGACCAATTTTCGTTTGATTCCGCCGGTAACTTCCTGAGATATAGCAGTCACCCCCGCGCAGAACACGTGCGATTGCTCCACCCCCCTTCGAGATATTGACAAACAAATTGAATCAGCTCCTGTACTCAGTAGGGTCTACCTACAAACCAATTTTCGTTTGATTCCGCCGATTACTTCTTGAGATATAGCAATCACCCCCGCGCAGAACACGTGCGATTGCTCCACCCCCCTTCAAGATATTGACAAACAAATTGAATCAGCACCTGTACTCAGTAGGGTCTACCTATGGACCAATTTTCGTTTGATTCCGCCGGTTACTTCCTGAGATATAGCAATCACCCCCGCGCAGAGCACGTGCGATTGCTCCACCCCCCTTGGAGGAATTCGCTAAACAAAGTCAGGTGCACCAGTTCACATGGTGGTACATATGTGCAAAAATTTTTGTTCGATTTCATGCAGTAGTTTTTGCTCTAGCGCGGCCACAAAAACTGGTCACACACATACAGACTCACACACAGACAGACAGACACACAGACAGACACACAGACAGACATTTTCCAAAAATGGTCGAAATGGACTCAGCGCACCTCAAAACGTGCAAATCCGTCAAAATTCGACATTCGAAAATTTTCACGAAACCAATACTTTCTTCTATATATTAGATATAGAAGAAAGTAATAACCATTGTAAAATATTTTTTTCATTGTTTCGTGGTAGATTAGGGGAGTAAATACTTGAATGCTCACCTTGCTCACTCCAAGCACTTTTTTAACATTAAGGA
>JAXGGA010020649.1:0-17910 GCA_038373865.1 Uloborus plumipes | reverse complement strand
CTTCAGACACAGACGCGAACAGATTTTAATAGTATTAAATTGATGACATTTCTTTTTCCCATATTCTGCGTTGCGAGATGTTTTCTTTTACGTTTGAATCTACACTGAAAAACTCACGAAAAAAGATAAATAAGTTTGTTGAGGCTCTTGTGCCATTAAAAAAATAAAATAAAATAAATTAAGTTCCTCCCTTTCCGATAAAGTATTTTCAATTACGTTTCAGAAGGCCTTAAAACAGCCCAAAAACAATTCCATTACTCAGTTTCCAAATTCCATCGCAAAATATACCCTAATAAAAACACTATCTCCCCAACGAATCAGCAACAACGCACTCTCCAATCAAACAATCAAACACTCCTAACCCAACACCTCCGGCCTTGCGTTGCGCGAGAAACAATTCACCAGGCTAGAAAAAACGCAACGCAGCCCGATTTTGCATATCTCTCATCTAATGCTAATCGCTTGGTACTGCCAGCGGATTCAAGATCGTCCATCCTTCAATCCTGCCAACAGCTGTGCGCGTTAAATGGGTAAACAAACTTCAATTCTTCCGCTATATCTTTCTTATTACAGAGGCATCCATATTCAAAAGAAGGACGGCGTGTGGCGATGGGTGCGGAATTGACGTTTGCCTTTTTTTTCTTTCTGCTCACCTTTATTCGAACCGAAGGTGAAACTGAAAAAACCTCAGCCCACGCGTGGCAGTGTGAAAGCGCAATTTTACGAACGGAGAATATTGATTAGAGTTCCATTGAAAGGAACCAAGGAGGACAAGTGAGTAACAGGTCGAAGCTTTCGTGACCACAATTTGTTGCCTTTTGCCGTTGTCTTCATTTTGTTAAATTTTAGCCAATGATTTACGAAAGAACCAGTTTAATTGTTTAGAAAAAAAATCAGAATTTTTGTTTAAAACAGCGTTTTATCACCGATGGCAGGGGCACCCCGATAGGAGGTTAGGGAGGCCACTGTGATTCCCCAAAAAATTCCACATTCGGAAATTTTTGTCCTATGATTCGGAAAACTCGTAGGAAGGATTGCAAGACGGCATATTTTTGAAACAAAAAAGTTTATAATGGTGTTATGTTCGTATTTTAACGTTCGGTAAAATTCTGAGTTTCGTTCAGCAAATTGAAAATTTCAATCCTCCTAAAAATTTTGTTCGTGCTGACCCCGCAACCAGTAGAATATGCTAGCATTTTAAGAACCAGGTATTCAAACCTTTCAAGTGCCCAAGTGGCACCTTTTTCTCTCCCCTCCACTCCTCCACTTCATATACGTCGGGAAGGTGGCATGGGAGTGAAACCAGGGGCGGGGGTTCGCTCTCTGGGCGAAGCGTCAGGGCGTTAAGCTCCCCTTAAACCCTTGGCTTTAACTCGAAAGGCCTACCATAACCAGAGGGCCGACTAACTGAAAGTGAATCCCAAGGTTGACAGTATCTTGGCCTCTACGTTCTACCTTAAGAAGTCAAAAAAATAATAATAATAACAATAATCTTTAACTTTTTCGCAGCGTTGGTGCTAACCCCTTTTGGAAATCATTACATATAGCTCCGCTCATCATACTGAGACTGACAATACGGTTCCACACCAAAGATTTTGGGAAAGGTTGAACCCACTCCCTGCCAGGGCTCAACTAGCATTTCTTACTCGCGTTCAAATAGGTACTGGAAAATCTATACTAATTCATATCTCTGATACATGGACTAATACCACAATTCTGGGAAAAATTCTGGGTTGCGGCCCTGAAGATGAGCAAGTAACTGAGCCAAATCCGCTTATACTGGCAACGTCATGCAAGGTTATACCTCGAAGTTTTCACTTAAAAGAACAAATCGATAACAGATCACAGGGCTCGCAGTAGACTTTTTCAAAATTTTAGGGGAATTTTAGGAACATTTTGACAAAATTTTAGGAAAATTTTAGGGGTAATTTAAGATTTTATTTGACTATAAATAAGTCCCTAACTAACTGAAAATGCATATTATTTATTACAGCATAAATTACAACTTTCAAATACCTCTGATACAAAAAATAAAAAGGGTTAAAACAAAAAAGAAATAATGCTTCAATGCTATGTAACATGTTCATAGCTTTCACTTTCAAAGATAGATTTTATAGAAGCTGGAAAAATTCAGATAGATATCTGAATTTTTCCAGCTTCTACAGATATTAATTCTGTTCAACAATTACTTGCATAATGTTTTAACTACAACAGCTTACTACAGCTGTTTTTAAACACTATTTCACTAGACCCAGAGATAATATTCATTCCTTGAACTCATTAATATTTTTGCTATTTCAACAAATCTGCAAATTAACATTTTTTCCTCGCTTTTTCCAATAAATTAGTTTTTAAGTTTTTTCTTTATCATTTTTTTATCTAGTAAAATAGCAGTGCCAAGAAAACAGTTTGTGAAGTTAACCCGTTTGGCCTGTTATATTCAATTTTACGAATCGAAAACCATCTCGCATCACAAAACAATTTTTAGTTAGTAATTTTCTCCCCCCCCCCCTCTGTGTTTTTGAATGTAATGTAAGAAACGAAAAACAATTGATTTTCCATTGCCGGACAACTTTAGAAAATCTTAATAGGTAAAATTTTCTGCATATATCATTAAGTAATGCCACAGCTTTATAAATTCTATTAGCTGCGCTTAATGCACTTCGATTTCAAAGTTTTAAGATTATCTAAAAACAAACCTGCTTGTTAATATTTTTCTTCACTTTTTCAATTACCAGAAAAGTTTCCTTTGGATAAAGTTTTTTAGATTCACAAAAATCCTTTGTTTTGAAACCAATAGCATAATATCTAAGTATTGTCAAAAGACCATATGTTTGCTTTTCAACTCTGCCCCCCTTTCCCCCTAAGAGTTGTGATATTTGAAGTAACATAAACATTTCTGGAGATCAAATTAGGTCGAAGCTACAATTTTATATATGCTACCTCACGATCCCAATAACTAAGACTTGATAAGTTAATGCATTTTTAAAAGTATGCAAATGGTGAAGAAAAAACTGTTAAGCAAAATTTTTAAAGAACTGTAAGAATAATAAATAGTTATAATTGACATAAAAACCCTAGTTTTGAATAGAAAATGAAAGTAAGGAAAAGGAATCATTGGTTTAGTACAACTCATACTTTTATAACAGTTGCCTAAGTTTACTAGATATGTTGCATTCTCTGATTCCTGAATTCTAATGCCATCTAAATATCCTTATCAACATTTTAAATCTATTGAATTTTTCAAAATATTTTTTGGACCAAAAACAAAGTTTGATAAAAACTAATTCTGTTTTTAAAGAATGTTCACGGTTTGAACTGATTCAGACGCAATAGGATTGACATTTTTGAATGGGTTGACATTAAATGACGAGCCTACATCTAATAGCCTAATCTATAAAAAAAAAAAAAAAAAAAAAGTTCAGACTAATGGTAAGAATAAAATTAACGGTATCCAAGCGGTAAATTTACACAGTAAACTAAAAGGAACAAGTTTTATAGAAGCGGATGCAAACAGATTGCAAAATTCGCAATTAATTGAGCTTAGGCGCACAAAAACAGCTCAAATTTGAAAAATTTTACAGCTGATTATGTTTCATTCAGGTAGAGTGATGAAACAGCTGTTTTAAAGATTAAATAGTTCGTTTTCAAGTGGAAGAATTTTAAGTTTGACCCGAGATGAAAAATAGTGTGAAGAATACATTTTTAACGAAATATTTTCTAAAATGTCTATTTATCACATTAAATATCCAGGAAAAGTTCACTTTTGGCTATAAAATACTTTCAGAAAGGTATTTTAAGTTCGCCTAAAGAGCTCCTGTAAATTTTCTAATTTTTTTAGGAATGCGACGAAATTTTAGTACAATTTTAGGAATTTTAGGAGGACTGAAATATTTTAGGAAATTTAGGAATTTTAGGGGGAATGCGAGCCCTGAGATCATTTTTGACCATAAAATCATTTGACAAGACTCAAAAATGAATCACTCACAAGAATCACCCAAAATCGAAACGGTAGAATCGACCTCTCAAGAGAGAAGATTAATAATCGAACGATTCGATTACGTCGATCAATAACATGCTGCTCAAAGGTGCCCTGAACAACGACTCAACAACACAACCAATAAGGCCCTGCAGAACCATCTGGTACTTTTCCGCAAATCGGTTCGCCATAACTGCACCATAAAATTCATCCTGCAGAATAATAAGAATTTCCCTTCCGGGCAATCGGGCTGAAGGTGACGATCAAAACAGGCAAATTATGACCACTCCGAGAAGCTGAGGTGACACTCGCAGTCATAATCGCCCAAGGTCACGTGTCTGCGCTCTGGCTTCTGTTCGAAACGGGGACAGGCCGTCTGGGTAGAGCGTTGGCCACTCGTCGCTTGGTAAACACTATGTGAATGGCATTTGAATTTTTAACGCCTCCAGATTGTTGCACTTCTCCAAGTAGCACACTTCGTTTTTTAAAGGTTGTAAAATGGTTATTAACGTTGTGACAACGGACTAAAAACGTTTATAAAACGTTTGAACGTTTTTTGTGCTACCTGGGTCATCAAGATGTGGGCACATCTGCAGGCTCATTACATTCAGTCGAACCTCGAACTCCGATGCACGGACGGATACGAGGAAATGGCGATGGGAACGATCGCCCCTCCCTTGGGGGGCTCTTCACCGATAATTTTTCGACATTGAAGACCTAAAAATACAATATTATACGAGTTTTAATTAAGTTGAGGGTAGAAGATTTGGGGTTCTGCCGCGGATATGTTTCGGAATCGAAGTCCGAATCTTTTGCGATCAATATTTGTGAAACAGTATGCAAAGTATAAAGTATTGGTACGAAAAACCAATACCCTCCCGCCCCCCATTGAAGATTTTATGGATCCGCCCTTGCGTTCGACTGTACTTTCAAATCTTTGACAACGAATTAGAAAAAAAAATGGCCCCATATACATGACGATGAACAACAGCTCGAAATGAAGAAAAAATTTAGCGTTGTTTATTATTTGCAAGCGTCATTGTTGAATTGGCATAATTGATGGTTTTGAGGTGAATATTTTCCAATAAAAATCTCCGAAATGCAGTTTTAGGCAATCTAAGTTCACCCAAAAAGGGCTAGTCCGCGAATCTCAAGGCTTCCTTAAGTCAGGCCCTGAACACGACAACACGAGACCTATCACCTTTTTATAGCTACTTATCAACAATCTCAATTTCTCTCGACACCTGCTTTTTTGCTTTCCCAGAATGGCAACAAAAGTGCTTTTTAATTTCAGAAATTTTTCAACGCTGCAGTATTTTATTTAGCGGGGAACGGAAAACGATCTTCGTTAAAAACTACAAACCCAATCACACGCCAATTTACATCGCTTCAGCGCCAAACATCCCCAGGCGCCGAAAGGAGATGTTAGATTGCTAAAATAACAATCTTCAGCCACAATGATTGAAACTGAACCCCGATAGTGGAAAATAAACAACGATAAACGAGCCCGATAAAAGCCGGAGTTAAGATCTGGGATTTATTTGTTTGATTCTGCTCTACCGTAACGAATATACTCGGTCCCGTGAGAGTCCCGAGCCACGTCTGTCGTTGCCAACATTCGAAACATAAACATGGCAGATAGCATTTTTCGCAGGCGATCGCTGAAATGGCGTGTGAGAAATGAAAATGTTGAGAGACTGGCACGTGTTGAAAAGTTGAAAAGCAAAAAAAAAAGTTAATGCTTTCTTACAAGTGTTACATCAGTGAAACACACAGTTGGGAGACCTGTTATAACCAGAATCGTTAACAGAAGAAAAACAAGATTTAAAAATGAGTGTAAAAAAGTTTTCGCGAAATGTAACTGGTGCAAAACGAAGAAAGCTGGAACACTTTAAATTAATTTATTTATTTTAATAAATTGTTCTCCAGTTAGTCATTGGAAAACTCCCTTTATTTTGAGGTCTTGATCTTCTGTATTTTTACTTAGTTAATTTTTACCTGTAGGTTTGTCATGCAATATTGTCCCTTAGTTACTAGGGGTTACTTAGTTACTAGGGAGTCGTGTGGGGGGATGGCAAAGGGGGCTTAAGAGACCCCTGTTGATATTGAGGGCTCTGAGTTACAATTGTCCCCTCCGACAATGAGCTTCATTCCCGTTCCCATAGAAAGGAAAGAATTTTTAGCAAAAATGATCGAAAATCGGTGTTAAAAAAGAAAGTCCACATACCATTGTACCACTGATGGTACTCTGCAGCCTCGTCATCAATCATGGCAAACGCAGAATATATCGCATGATCCACATCTTGTGCGCATATGGATACTCTTTCGCGTGCAACTCAACATTAACCTGCAATTAAAAAAAAAACAAACTGTTATTTGAATAAAATTGTCCGATAAATGTTACAATAAACAAAACTCATTGTACAACCTCTCTTTTACGACATCTACAACGATTCGTATTGCAAAAATCTCCGCTTAACCCTACACTGCATGATTTTTTGTTCTTTGAAAGACATATATATATGTGTTTTAGTGTAATAAGAAAACAATGGAACACATTTTAAAAAAATTAATTTTGAGGATAGATGGTTATATTTGCTTTAAAGATACCTAATACTTGCTTTTTATGCTCAAGTTGCCTTATGCATGGTCATAAAGAAAAGTAGTCCATGTAGCCATTTGGCAACGCTACGCAGTGTAGGGTTAAGTTGGGACAAACCTCGCCTCAGGGGCATCCCGTACTTAACTTTTTAGGAGGGCGGAAATTCTCTACCGAATGCAACTCCAATTTTTGCCGAGTGACATCAGTACATCTAATGAGATGGGACATTTGGACATTTAAAAATTGCAATTATGTCTTCACATTGTCGAATCGTCAGACAAAATTGGGCGGATAGAGAAATTTTTGGGTGTCACAGCTACCTCCAGTGACCTATGATGCTATGATTGGGATCTGCGAAACCTTTTGTGTTGCCAAACTATAATTGTCTAGATACTCCACAGATGGCGCCCCTGAAATCTCTTTACCTGTAATTCAAGTAACACTATCTATTGAGAAAGTAGATTACTTGCGCGGTCGTTCGCACATTCGGAGAGAACTGAACCTTAATTACAAAGCTAAAATATTCGTGTATGAAGTAAATTAACAGTGCTTTGATGAGGACAACAATTACAAATTTAATAACTCCATTAATGACAAATTTAATAATCTCCAACAACAAAAGTTACGAAAAACTGTAAAAACGATTGTTTTCGGGAGGTTTAATTTTTTCGATTTTTGCGAACGCGTCGTAATGGGAGAGTTTCCTTCAGTCAGAAGTACTAATTTTTGTTACTAAAATTCATAGAATGATATAAAAAAATAACATGGGCCCGGAAAAAACTTTAATTTTCCCAACAGTTTATTTTTTATTAATTTTTTTAAATACCCTACCTTGAAAATGGGACGTGGTTTTTGTGACGTCAGTGGTGCACCTAACAGCTCGCAACCAATCGCAGGTAACAGCTGTCAACCAATCGCCTTTGACGCACTCCTTGTTTAGTAATCAAACTACACCATTTACTAACACCATTTTGCTTGACTTGAGTTGTCCAATCGCAGGAATCGGTGACATCAAGACCTTCGTCATCTCACTACAACCAATTAGATTTCGCGCTTACGTGCACCACTGACGTCATGCGCAGATGTTTTATTTTCGGAATAGCATCATAATCATAAAAAATATATAACTGCATCAAAAAATAAAAAAATGGTCAATTCCTATGTTTTGAAGCAAGTTCTTTCAGAAAAAAATACTTTTGAAATTTTGGAAACTCCCCCATTGTGAAAATTTGACTCTCGCGAAATATTCCTTCACGGAGAATTTTTCTAACTCTCGGTTCTGTTCATAAAGAATTCGCGAAACTTACAGCTCGAGAAATCACGGACCTCGTCATTTTTGCGAACATAAATGTTTTTACAGAAAGTGAAGGGAAAATTATTAAATATCATGCTTCAAACGTCACAAAGAGGTGACAGCTTAATTAAGTAGCAAATTATCGCCCCCTGAGCCAAACTGATGAGTCTTTATGAGGATGAAAATGCAGTATCTGGATGACATGGCCGAGCTGGTGTCGTATTTCATGAACAGCTTAATTATTTTTTCCCAAATCGCAAAAGTGAAAGGGTGGTATTTGAATGAAAAAAAAATCAAAACCTCAGCTGAAACTAATTCAATTTAAACAAGTAAATAAATCTTTTTTACCACACTGCTTGTACCAATAACTTCTAGATATTTGTACAAGCAGTAAATCGGAGCAATATTTCCGCATCGTATTTCACGCTTTCACTTCAAAAAAACAAGCCAATAATCTCATAAAACACACGAGAAGAAGAAATTTTAAGAACTAATTTTTACGTACCGAATCGTTCCGATACACACAATGGGCAGGCGCGAGAACGTTGCCATCTGCGCCCAACAAATTACCGTCATTTAAACAAAAACATGAGAAATCGTCTGCAGTTACGCGCGGAATAAATAAATACTAAAAAGGCGGTGAAACCATTCAAAACAGGAAGTCCCTAGAATTAGATCCATAAATTCCCTAAGTAAAACTTTTAGAAGCTCTGGAAAAAATCTTGAAATATTTATTAACTCAAAATGTTAATAGATAGAAAACATGGGTTTCTTTTAACAGACACGGAAGCTAAAAGGTGCTGGTTACGAAAGAATTGGAAGATCTGAGACTTGAAAGGCATGTGGATGATATAAATCTGAGTTTCTTTTTTCTGTTTTTTCATCGTTTCATCTTTGGGTGGAGCTAGCTTATTAATCAATGCCTCAAATGATTTAAGTGCAGATTCTAGAACAGGGGACATCGAACAATACTTTTATTTGAGCAACGACATTTGGCAATAAATTTTGAAGGATTACGTTTGAAAAATCTCATAAAGTATAGGTATCACTGCAAAAATACCTGTGGTTGATTTATACGTTTCCTTTTGACGCATAGTTTCTTCCAAATTTAATTTTTTCTCATTTCTCACCCACTTTTTGTTCTATTTTACTGTTTCAGACTTAATCATTATTTCTTATTCAGACAAATTATGTTCCTCAGAATCAGAACAGGTCCAAAAATGGCGATTTTTCACTTTTTTGCTGCATTGCTTGTAGAATCTTATTCCACATCGACCCAAAAGAATGTTATTTTAAAAAAGAAATTCCTTCACAGTTATTTAGCAGCGTTAAAAGAGCGCGATTCCCATCCTTTGCATGCATCCGACAATCGTTTTCGCCCTCCACTGAAAAGTGACTAAAATAGACTTACTTCAGTCTAGCTCTGAAGTACAGAATTATGTCTGACTTTTTAATAGAGAAACGTCTGCTGTCATCGACACATTTTCAGAGATTTTTTTGACAAATAAATAATCTCGTTCAAAGAGTTTATTTTTGTTGCATTAAAAAAAATAAAATAATAAAAGTAAAAAGATTTTGTGAAACAGTAAAGTTTGAAATCAATCATTATTGCAAAATACACATCTTTGCAAAAATGAAAACGTTTAAGCAACAACGATGAAAACCATTTTTAATTCATTCTTTATTTATTTATTTTGAATTTCACTTTGCTAAAAACACCCACACACGCATTTCAAGGTTACGGGGAACTTGTTTTTCAATACAAAAAGGTGTCATCTTATTCAATTTATGTATACATACAACCAACAAAAATAATATTCGACAAGCAGTAGTTGAATATCTGGGCGCACATATTTTTAGACCATAAAATCTTTCAGAATCGAAAATTTGTCAAAATGTGACAGTGCATGCAGGATGCACGGAAAAGTGGGAATGATTTTCTCTCAATTGAAAAAGGTCAAAGTATCTTCTAAAATTTGCAACTCTTTTCAACCAAATAACCTACGCCATTTTGGGTAACTCATTTAAAATGAACGCAAAATTATAAAATCACACAAAAACATGGGACAGAATTGCAGAGACTATGTTTTTATCTTGCTTTAAATGCTAAAATTTCACATGTTCTGAGCAGGGACAATAAACCAACTTAGCACGGAACAAAGGAGTTGTAATTGGCGAATTCGATATAGCAACCCTAAAAGCAATCTATGCACATAAATTTAAACAGCAAAGGTGAACAAAATATCTGATATTTGCCAAATGCCATAGAATGCGGTTTGTTGTTGCACAGCTGGGAAAACTCAATGATTATGTCTCTGAATTTTCCCATCTTTTGTTACTGAATTTTCACCTCAGCAAATTCCAAACAATGCACTCACTCCAATATAAAGGGGGGGGGGGCAGAACCCAGCACCTACTTGGTACATTTTCCAGATGATGTATTCCATCTAACAATTTTCCGAAACACCAAGATTATTCTAGAAAGAATTAGAAAAGAAAAAAAAAAAACTTTGACACTTGACAGACATTTGTCAAATCAAGGATCAAGGATTTAAAACGTGGAAGTACCCTCCTAGAGTCAAATTTTCTGCTCAAAATAAAAAACAACAACAGCATTTTCGCGCCGTTTAGGTTCATAGGGAACAGGATGTCGAAACACAATGTATCCCCGCCACTTTAATGCACTATGTTGCGTTTCCCCTTCGCTTGAGGCCGTCAGAGCATAAATAAAGCACTTTGCGTGAAATATTTTCCCCCTGTTTTGGCAACAACTCAAAAAAAAAAAAACCCTTTTTTTCTTCCTGCATGAATCACGTTCGATTTGCACCTGATCGAACTCTGACATCGATTGTACGGTCGATATAGTGTAAATCGATTTATTATGCATTACAGAATTGCCCATTATTTGATAACATTCACTGACTGCTATGGAGCTATATTTTTCAATTTTCGTTCACTGTTTTAGTCTTTGGAAAACTAAAATTCAGAAAATGTGAGATAATGCTCATTGCTAGAGTTGAAAATGAAATAGAAAATTTGGTGATCAAAAAAATATAAACAAATAATAACAAATAAAATAAATGACAACAAAAATAAGAGTAAAATAACAAAAAAAAAATAAAGAAATAAATAAAGGGAAAAATTATAGCATTCAATTTTGAAAAACAATTAAGCAGAGAATATAAATCGTACCGATTTATTTAAACATTTCACTTACAATCAAATCATGACATGATTCATTCTCATTTGCATACAAGTCGAGTCTCGAAAACTCGAAGCCTTATATATAACTCGAGTCCTAGCTATAAATCACTAAAACTCACAAAAGTCATTACCCAGAATTATTTTGTCTCAGGGAAATATTAATAAAAAGGATTAGGTACTTCAAAAACGGGGGAAATTTGGTATTAATATATAGCTGGCGATCAACCGATCTAGTTATCCAATTACTCAATAGCTTGCGTTCTTTGTTCAAAGCAGATTGTTTATTTACAATTTCAACACCTGCAAATATTCATTTGGGATTGAAACAAGTGAATGTATTTTCCATTGCTATTTGTTTGTTTGAAATAGACTGTTTCTTTATTACCGCAACTACTGCAAATACTTATTTTTTGGGTTGACACTTTAAATGCATTTTTTTTCCTGTTTAAAGAATTTTTTTAATGCATTATCTCAATAGCTGCAAACACTTATTTCACGGTTGAAACAAGTGTATGTAATTTTTATTACTATATTCGTCTGATTAGTGCACATTTTTTACAGCATCAATAAAACAGTTATTTTGCACCATTAACGTCTACAGAAGGAAATTTGAGAGCAATTTTCCCTTGCCTGACAATTTTACCTTTCCAGCTTGCTCAAAGGGAAATAGTTTCGTCCTCAAAAAAATCCCCTCTCCCCCTTTACCGCCGCCTCAATGAAGCAAATCACATCACCAGCACCTATGAACTACAACAGCCACGCTGCACAGTGCAGCAACGAAACCCCTCAACCCCGTTCGAAAACAAATTAACGCTCCGTAAATCACGGTCTTATAAGTGCGAGGGGTCAAATTCATACTCCATAATTACGAATCTGGCTGGAAAGGGTCATTATTAACGCACGGTACAGCGCGCATATTAATATTAATTAACCAGGAAGTTCCCTTCTGTGCATTGTTTTCGGGGCCGGAAATAGGCTGTCGGCTTAGTTCTTGGGCTAAAGATGTCAATTCGGAACAAACAACATAAAACGCGCGAAAAGATTAATGGGGTGCCTTGTTACATTGCTTCGGGTTTGGAAGGGGAAATTTATTAAACTCTAATGAAGAGGTTATGGGTTAGTGGAATTATGGGGCAAAAATTCGTGCTGTGAGTGAAACAGATTTTAGGCAATAATGGAATGGCAACAACTCGTTAAAATATTCGCCAAATAAAGATTCGTAAAGGGTGAATGTATTCCAAAAGGATGAAGTATTTTTGCCGTGTGCCACGTTTTTTTTTTCAATTAAATTTCATGAAAAGGTATGGAATGTATTCGGTTCATGGAAATATTTTTTTGTTAAACAAAAACTATTTAAATTTAATGGAAATGTAAATAAATATATTTTGTGTTTTTTTTGTGATCTTAAGACCGCTAAATTTATGCATTTCAAATTTGAGCTAGTGCTGTAAAAGGGCCGTTTCATGGGAAAGCCACCATCTTGTCCCGCACGTGACGCTTTTATATTTCTTTAAAAGTAGTATTTTGAAAAGGTAATGAACGAAGTTTCTTGCCTAAGAAGTCCCGAACCGGTTTGTGATTTCTCAACCATCAAAATGTCGTTCATTATTACCCTTTAAAATTACAACTTTTTGATGAAATATATGAGCGTCACGTGCGGGACAAGATGGCGGCTTTCCCGTGAAATGGCCCAAAAAAGACTTTTTATTTCGCATTTTTAGAAGTAGAGTCGACAAGTATAACTCAATGTTGACTCAGTGGTCGGGAGCGCACTACTTTTTAAAAAAAGTAGAGTAGTGAGTAGCGCGATACAAAAACGTAGTACTTTGTAGCGATTTCTGAAAACTACTTTTAAATAGAGAAAAAAAGAAAAGAAAAGAAAAGAAAAAAGTTTCACTCGAATGTAACTGGTCTAAATCTCACCCGAGTACATCAGCGGACTCGACGAGAAATATCAATCACAAACATATGAACTGACCTTAGACAATGTCATTTTGACAGATATTTTCCCCATGGTTTGACAGGATTTTTTTTACAAGAAAAGCAATTTCAGTGTAAATTGGAGTTAATAAAATTTGACATTTTAAATACCTTATTCATAAATGGCAGAAGAAATGTTTATATATTTTTTGGGAACAAATAGCACGAAAAGCAAAAGATAGCTTCCTAATTTCAGATATTTGAGCCCCCCCCCCCCCCCCCCATCAGGGGCGCCCATGTTTTAAGGCTGAATTCTTTCAACCTTTCAACTTTTGAATTCTTTCTTTCGTCTAATTTTCGTAAAAAACCGTAAAAAATGGCTTAGAAGAACTAATTGGGAGCAAAAAGAAAAAAGGCAATTCCTAGTACTATTCCATGTTTAAATAAACTAATTTATTAATACAAATCACTTTTCAAAAAATTTTGTTCAATCCTCCCCCCCCCCCGAATGGTGTACGCGTTTTATTTTTTTACTTTAAAAAAAGTAGCGAAGTAGCGACTACATTTTCAAAAGTAGTTTGTAGTTGCTACATTTCTAAAAAAAAGTAGCTGTAGTTGTAGTTCGCTACAAATAAAATGTAGTTTTTCCAACCACTGTGTTGACTAGTATAAGCCAATTTAACTGTTTTTGATCACACTGGACTAGGCTACAACTTTTTTGAAGAAAAAAAAACACAGCTAGTTAATCGACAGCTAGTTAAAAGACAAAACACTAAAAGAGGACCTCTTCCAAAAGCGATCGTTTAACTGTATCCATTCGCTGTGCCAATATAAAGTATTTATTTAGCCCTGAATAGGGAGTGGTCCATATTTACTTAAAATGCTTCGATCTTTCAACAAGCATTATTTAAAAAAAAATATCTAGCGGCTAAACACGTGTATTCGCAGCTACTTATACTCCTAGTCCTGGCATTGTGACAATGGCCAATATTCAGCATTACGATTATTCATTTTGGCGCTTTCCAGAATACAATACCAAGAAATGCCAAGCAAGCAATCAAGCTCTGCATTGTTGCTACCAGGGCCACCTAGAGCTAAGCTGGCCCCTCGAGCCAGCCCCTACCCAAAATGTTCCGTCTACTTTCGACTCCTTTTACTTTCGTTGGGGCTTGGGCATTTTGTCTTTGCTGTCTGCACTGTAAAAAAAAGAAAGAAAAAATGCAGTACGGTGACCGCCACTTATATGAATCACGTTTGTTCTATTCAATTTTGGTTTAATGAAGCGGCTGATTTAATGAAGTTGGTTTTTGGCGATTTGATTCATTAAAGCAGCTGATTCGATGAACCGGCCGTCCACTGTTCTACTAGAAAATCACTAGGAAACTAGGATTCCATAAACATTATTCGAAACAACTCCTTTCTACCGAAGAAAAAACTGTCGTTACTACACTGTTAAAACTGAAGGTTGCAATCGGCACCTTTTTTTTGTGTAACATCAGCGGCACCCCCCCCCCTGAAGGGTGCCACATGGCTCCCTTGAAAGTGCCATTTGGCTCTATGGGTGCCAGGGGCGGCTCCTCATTATGGGCCAGGTGGGCCGGGCCCACCCAGAAAAATTGGAAGAAAAAAAATGCCGAATAAAATATAATCGTTTTGTATTTCAACCAACAAAAAAGAAAAAAACAAAACAAAACATAGGGCACAAAATATATTTTAAACCTTCAGCTCCCCCCCCCCTCCACATTGCTAATACAGCACAAAAAAGTTTTCAAACTCCATCAATTTTAGCGTTTCGCACCTAAGCGCTTCGCATTAGCACGGCTTTAAGAACGAATTCGTGGGCCAGATCAAAGCGGCCCTCGCCAAGCCCCCGATTTTAGCCAATCCCAATGGCTGAATTAAGAAGAGCAGTGAGAGATGACACCCCATTGTAACAATCGACAAGTGGGCATTTTTTATCTGGCCCAAAATTTCCCTTTGTCCCTAACCGAAGCGGTGGAGAGGGAAGTGTCCCTCACTGGTTACAGAGGAGCAGGGAATGTCTGGCCCCTGTTGTTAGGGAGAAAACTTGCTTTTCATTCCGCTCTCCTGGTTTTTCTTTTATTGATTTTTATAACAAGTCTTCTTTTTTTTAGTCTTTCTTTTTTAATTTTCAACACCTATTACTAACAGGCATAGAGATTGCCAGTTTCATTACCCCCCCTCACCTATTTGTAATACAATGCACGCATATTTTATTTATTAATTTGCGTTTGAAATTCTTTTTCTCAAAATTTTTGTATGAAGACTTTATTTTTGACTTGTAGTGCGTTTGCCATTTTCTTGGTATTAGTTTGAATTTAATCTCATTTGTCGCAGTGTTGTGTTAATATATTAAAAAGTCTGTAAGTATTGTATGAACTCTAGGAATTTGTCATCCTGCCGGGTGTGACATTATAAATGCTTGGAGAAGTGATAAGTATTCTTAAGCTCCAAATGCTACATTTATTTAGCCGAATCATGACTGCATTTATATCCAGGACTAACGAGAGGCTAACCCCCGCCCCCTAAAATATCAATGAAGTAGTCTGCTCCCCCTCCCCCTCTTTGATGATCTTCCCTACAACTAATATTATCACACTCAAAGGGATTTTAATGTCCGAAAAAACACTTAGATGTTGAATAAAAAGTTTGCTACTGCGCATTTTTTCTTATATCTTATGACACGTAACATTAACCTTCTACTACAAATACACTAAAGCAGTAACCAGAAAAAACAAAACTTAAAACATTGAACGTTCATAAAAATATTGAGTGGATCAAAGTCTACTGTATATAAAAACTATATTCAGCTTAAAATGTATAAATGAATACATTTATTTTGTAAATTATTATTATTTACAAATTGCTTCATAATTCAAGAAACACGTGGACATAAAATTTCGCAACATTTAAAAACTATATTTTGCAATATATTTTCCTGAAGGTTTATAATATATGAAATATTAAATATTGTTTAAAAGCAATCTAGTTAAATAAATATATTATATCAAAGTTTAATAACGGTACCTAATGGTTGGAAAAAACTAGGCGTTCTGCAAGATTTTTTATTTCTAACATATGAGCATATAACACGTTACTATGACTGTCAGTCAAATCATGTATCCGAAAAGGTTATTACCAGTTAAGCAAATATTCTGATAAACATAATTAAATTAGTCAGTTATCCGTGTTTTAATTTTAATGGTATTCGAACCGGTAGTCAAGATCCTTTAATTTTGATTATATTGTAAGAAAAATAAGTGTTTTAATATTGTTATGTACTCTTTGTGTATTTCCTGAAAATAATTCGATTCATCTCATTACTAGTTTGAGTACAACCATAGGTAAGCGAGTGGGACCATAACTGGTCAAACTCCAGTGTATTCCAAATTATTTAAAAACATATACATGCATTAAAATTGAAAGTATCATAGCTATAAAAGTGACATTTTAAAGTTCTAACACCGTTAGGATTTGTTTTTTCATGAACTAAAATTGCAACATTTGTATCCAAATTTAAAAAAAAAAATGTAAGCATGCCTAGATCTAGTCATTTACTTTATGAGTTCCTTAATTTGATGGAGGCTTTCAGAAAGTCATGGTGCAGATTGTCGAAATTTTTAGGGGGAGAGAGGGGGTGTTTTTAGGCAGAAATTTTCTTTTTCTTTTTGAGTGTAGTCCCGTAATGTTTGAGGAGGTGCGCCGCCTTGAGGCGTGACACTTTTGACGTGATGAATATTTTCACTGTCCGAAAATGGCAAAATTATGAGAGAAACATTAGTGATATTTTGAAAGTCGGTCGTCTGTGGAAAACATTGTCAATTAGTATTACATTGATCGTTTAAGGCTGGTGTAACATTTAAAATATAAAACCTATGTATCAAAACAAATGTGAGATAATTTTGCAATGCAAATTTGTATTAATAAAATTAAATATTATTTTAAGTCGCTCAGCATTAGTTTACTAACTGTTGTTTCCTTTATTGTATCTGTGTAAGCATTAGTGGGGAAAGATATAATTGCGGGCCCACCCACTAAGTTAAGGCACGAGCCGCCACTGATGGGTGCCCTATGACACCTAAAGGTGCCACACGGAGCCAAATGGCACCTTCAACAGTGCCAAGGGAGCCAAGTGGCACCCTTCAGGGAGTGCCGCTGATGTTACAACTTTTTCACCCTTAAAGGTGCTGATTGCACTCTTCAGTTTTAACAGCGTATGCTGTAGAAAAAAAACTGTTGTTCTACTAGAAAACGTCTACACCAAAAAATGAATGTTGCTTTCACAGCATAATACAGATAATTTTACAGTGATAAACTGTAAAAATTGCCAATTTTACAGTTGCTAGTTTTACAACAATAAACTGTATAATGGCTAATTTTACAGCTTATTACCGCGCATTTTACAGCTTTAAACTGGAACCTCTGCTATATCTGTACCTCAGAACCAGACTAACGTAAGTCCATTTTCGTCATTTTTCAGTAGAGGGGAAAAACGATTGTCGAATACATGCTTAGGATGGGACTCGCGCTCTTTTCACGCTGCTAAATAATTATTAAGGGATTTGTTTTATAGAATACATTTTTAATGAGTCAATATGGAATGCGATTCTACATACAATGAAGCAAAAAAGTGAAAATGGCTATTTTTGGACTTACGTCGTTCTGGTTCTGAGGTACAGATATTATACTGTTGTTTTTATAGTACAATACAGCTAAATTTTACGGCAATAAACTGTAAAATTCCTAACTTTACAGCAAGAAATTAAAATTGATAGTTTTGCAATTCATTACTGTGCATTTTAGTTTTAAATTAAAACCCCGGCAGCCAGTATTATACTGTAAAAACAGCAGTTCATTTTTTGCAGTGTAGGAAACTGGGATTCCATAAAA
>JAXGGA010020648.1:0-17910 GCA_038373865.1 Uloborus plumipes | reverse complement strand
AGGGGCTTTTAATGTAGTGAAAACAGTTTGAGAAAACTACTCGCCGCCAAGGCGGCTCGCCTTTAATGTCGTGAGGAAAGTTTAAACAACCTACTCGCTGCCAAGGCGTTTTGCCTTTAAAGTAGCGAGAAAAGTTTCAACAAACTACTCGCCACTAAGGCAGCTCGCCTTTAAAGTAATGAGGAAAGTTTAAACAGTCTACTCGCCGTCAAGGCGGCTTGCCATTACAGTAGTGAGGAAAGTTTCAACAAACTTCTCGCCGCCAAGGCGGCTTGCCTTTAAAGTACCAAGGAAAGTTTCAACAAACTACTCCCCGCTAAAGCGGCTCGCTAAAAAGCTTTCCTGCATCAAAAAGTCAATCGAATTATTTGCACATGCTTCCTCAGAAATAAAAACGATGTCAAGTAGCGCATACTTAACACTCTCCCTAAATGACAAATAAAATTCCCTACTAAAAACAATTATTTCCAAACCGCTTTCTTCCTGTAAAATTAATTTCAAAATTCTAAACGAAAAACTTGCTTTAATATTTGGACCGCAGCCAAAAAAAAGTCCCAGCTAAAAACATGAATTACAGGGGTGATTGTGAGTTCATAAAAAAATACCTGAAAGTTTTAAAGAAAAAGTGTGGGGGGGGGGGGGGGGGAGTGTTTTCTTAAAACCAAGGTCCCTATAACTTATGCATGCCTAATTTTATAATTACATACATAATAATTAATTTCCTTTCATAAACTAACACATTTCATATATTCAAATAGTTTTTAGTCAAAATATTATACATGCATTTAATTAAATTGAAAATGAGTTATAAAGTTACTTTTGAGCTGGTGATGAACAATTATCTCCAAAAATATATATAAAGGAGAAAGCAAAACAGAAGTCTTAACAGACTTACTTTTTGTTGTGCGAAAGCATTTATAAAGTAATGAAAGTTGAATTTGTTACATTTCATTTGTCTCCTAAGGGTAATTTCAAAAGTGAGAAAAATTTGATTATCATATCAGTTGCAAATAAAATAATTTAGTAAGGTAAAAAAACAATTAGAATTTTCATCTTAATATTTCTATTTGATGAATATTATTAATAATTATTTATCGGTATAATCATCGAAAATTCGAAAAAGAAAAAAAATCCGGAGGTGGGAAGATAAAAGCATAATTAAAAATATTTTATTTCCGGTATTTTTGAACATGAAAATACCAGAATCGATCATGAAAATACCGAAAATCTGGTAAAATACCGAAACACAATCACCCCTGGAATTAGAATCTTATTTGAAACACATTTTCAAAATGGCAACCGAGAAAAATAAAAGTCTTACTAAAAACAATTGTTAGAACTTTATTGTAACACGTATCCAAAATGACAACCGAAAGAATTAAAAGTCTTTGAATTTTAAATAGTTCAGCAATTTAATTAACGTTTTAATTCAAAATGGCAACGGTAAGAAATAAATATCTTGGAATTTTAAATAGTTTAATAATTTAATTTTCGTTTTAATTCGAAATGGCAACGATAAGAAATAAATGCCTTGGAATTTTAAATAGTTCAATAATTTAATTAACGTCTAACTCAAAATGGCAACGGCAAGAAATAAGAGTCTTGGAATTTTTAATAGTTCTAAAATTTAATTAAGTTTTTAATTCAAAATGGCAACGAAAAGGAATAAATGTCTTGGAATTTTAAAAAGTGCAAAAATTTAATTAACGTTGAAATTAGTATCTCAGCTAATTGACGTCGTAGAATTACGCGGTTGGTCTTATTGTCTTCCTTAGAAAATTTCGAGTCGAATGGTACCTCGTTCGATTCTCAACTCTCAGCGGTTTTTGAGGAGTTCAAGCTTCAGACGGACAGACAGACGCGGGCAGATTTTAATAGTATTAATCGAATAAATGTTACTTTTTTATTTACTAATAGGCAGGGTTCGCCAAAGTTGGCGCACTTGAAAAACCCACCATGTCGGTAAAGTGGGTTTTTTCAAAATTTATTGCGTATTGAAAGCATTTATTTCAGAAGCAGACTAAATACTACAAATATTTTGATCCATGCTAAGCCTAGAAATTGGTATTGATCAATTCAGTTACAATATTTAGTTTTGGTCGGTACCTGGTCCAGAAATTGCCATTATCTTTTCCTGACAGTTTATTAGGCATTAAAAATAAAACTTAAAAGATCAAAATATGCAGTAATTATTCCACTCTATAAATTCAATTCAATATCAATTGAAAATATAATATCAATTTAAAAAAAAATATTACAATGTTGTTTTTGAATTTACGGAATAAGAATTTTTTAGGAGGTCACAGTGACCTCTCTGGTTCTATGAAAAGTAAAAGTAGGTGCACAATGTTTGAATAAAGAATGTTATTAAAATGATTCTTGAAAAAAGCTGGGCTTTTCGTCGAGACCCAGAAAAACCCTGGTTTTAGATCAAAAACCCAAGTGTGCTGGGCTTTAAAAAAAAAGGGTTTTCTCAAACCCTGATTTACAGACATACAATGCATGCAATAAACTTTTAAAAGAAAAACTAAGCAACTTTCTGTTAAAAATTTTCAATTTGCGAAAAATAAAACCTTGCCTATTTGTAAAATTTTTAAAATTATGAAAATTACGCCCTACCCGAATTGGGACGGTTAAATCATCATTTGTCTAAATTTGTATATTTTTTCGTGGTTAAAATTTTGTGTATCATTCTGTCAAAGAATGGGAAAGAATATGGATTTAATTTAAATTTTTGAATATTTAACATGTTTTTAAAATAAAAATATAAGGATAGAGGGGTCATTCCATATAAATCAGCAAATTTTCAGAAATTTTCGTGCCGCACCATTTTTGATTTTGATCATATTTGGTAGGTAATATGCACCAATATTCTGTACAGAGTGTCAATGATGAAAATCAATTGATTTAAATCAGTGATTTAAATCGCGATTTAAATCAATTGATTTTTAAAAAAAAATCATTGATTTAAATCACTTTTTATTTTAATCCTTATAAAATTCTCTTGGGCAATCCCAATTTCATTATTTTTGCCATTTTCATTTAGAGCTTTGATTTCCATCTAATAAATTGAAAAGTAATCCTACTCATCCCCCCCTCCACAGATGCTGGAAGGTTGCAGTTCAAATAATGCTATTTGTTTTGTCTAATATGTGAAATAAAGAAAATAAATGCAGCTGCAGGGCAGGTGTTGCAAAGAGTAAATTGAGAGGGGAGGGGTATGATAAAATGTGTGATATACTTTCATTAAAAGAAAAAACAAACAGACAAGATGAATTTTCTATGCCTTGCATTAGCAACTTGTGGGGGGGGGGGGGGTCCTTATCAGTGGATGAAATGGAATATGATTCCATCTTTACAAAATAAAGAGGGGGGGGGGGTGCTGAATGAAGTGAGGATTGGGTTGAGCTTCCTGCCCCATTTGATTTTTAGTTGTTGATTTCTTAATTTTTTTTTAATTATTTTCATTACAGTTAAAAAATTCATATTTAATTTTAAAATTTTTGTATACAAATTTTTCATTGTACTTCTCATTTCATGTAATGCTGCTTTAATGTATTTATTTTTTCTGTATAGTGTTTCATAATTTTGTTGGTATTAAAAGTGATTAAAATCATATGCATTTGCATTGAATCCGGTTTTACCTCATACTTTTTTGGTGAAGCTTTACTTCAAAGGTGTTTTTGTTATTTTTAAAAACTTAAAGAAAAGTCATTCATAAATGTAAATTACTTAAAAACTGAAGTTTCTAATTTTGTTTTAAAAAAATAAAAAAAATCTGATTTAAATAAAAAAATCCCATTTATTTGATTTAAAAAAAAAAAATCATTAATTTTTTTACACCCTGATTCTGAACCTCCAAACTGTTTTTTTTTTTCTCGAAAAAATTTTATTCTCGAGATATAGCCTTATTTTTGCTCTGCCAATGAGTAAAATTCGGCATTTTTTATCTTTTTTCTAAAAGCTCTGGTAAATTTATTTAAAATGGTAGAAAAATCAAACATGGCTTATTTCAAAGCTAAAAGAATGAACTTTGATTTGTGCATAAAAAGAAAAAAAAAAGTGCAGTTTTCGTTATTTCAAGCATGAGAAAGTATATGAAGGACTGACAGTGGGGTTCTAATTTTTTTTTCTCTTGCACCCAGTTATTAGATACTAAAAGCACAGAATTAAAAAGATGATACCAGTAGTTCTTCATTGTGAAAAAATTGCTTTAACTTGAGAAAAAATGAAAAATGACTTTTTTCACTCCCCAAAAACGTCCTGTGGAACGGTAGTAAAAATTTACAAATGCATGGAGTAAGAAGGTCAGGGGTGATTGTGAGTTCATTAAAAAATACCTGAAAGTTTTAAAGAAAAAGTGGGGGGTGAGGAATGTTTTTTTTTAAACCAAGGCCCCTATTACTTAAGCACACCTAATTTTATAATTATACATACATAATAATTAATTTCCTTTCATAAACTAACACATTTCATATATTCAAATTACTGTTTGTTGTGCGAAAGCATTTATAAAGTAATGAAAGTTGCATTTGTTACATTTCATTTATTTGTCTCCCAGCTAAAGGTAATAAGCATCAGAAGTTCAAGAGGGAGAAAAATTTGATTCTCATATCGGATGCAAATAAAATAATTTATTAAGGTAAAAAAACAATTAGAATTTTCACCTTAACATTTCTGTTTGATGACTATTAAAATAATAATAGGTATAATTATCGAAAATTCGAAAAAGAAAAAAAAAATCCGGAGTTGGAAAAATAAAAGCATAATTAAAATATTTTATTTCCGGTATTTTCGAACATGAAAATACCTGAATCGATCATGAAATATTGGAAATCCGGTAAAATACCGGAACACAATCACCCCTGGAAGGTGTTACATTGCCCTTTAAAATGAAACAAAAACTGTCTTGTTATTCCAAGGCATTAAAGAGATATAAGCTTTCAAAGTATGAGAAAAAATTAAAAATATCCTTTTTTTACTCTCCAAAAACAGCCCGAGTAAAAACTTGCAAATGCATGGAGCAAGAAGGTATTCTATTAAACTTTAAAAGGAAACAAAACTATCTTGTTACTCCCAGGCATCAAAGAAATATAACCCTCTAAAAATTGAAAATTCATGTAAGATTTTTTTTTTTTTTTTTTGGCATAAGTTAAAGCACTTATGAACATTGTCTTTTTATGCAAGAATTGCAAGAAAAAAATATGTATCATTAAATATATGATTCAAAATATATCGTAAAATGTCTGATTTATTTGTGACGTTGAAACACCTGAAAAATTGTACTTAAAACGTTTTTTAGTGTTTCTGTTTTCAGAGTTTTCTTTTAATTGGAAATGGATGTACAACTTGACATTATGAAGATAAACTCTAACAAATAATCAATTAACAAAAATCCTTTTTAGTTGCAGCTGTTTCAAAAAGGAAGTAGAAATTTTGGGTTTTTGTAAAAAAAAATTTTATTTCATTCAAATGTGAATGTAAAACTAGAAACTTCTTAGCGATATGCAATTAAATTTGAAAACCAATTTTAATTGCTGTGCGGACATTCGGACCACTGGTTTTAAGTACAACTTTTTCAGTTGTTTCAACATTACAAGTAAATTACAACCATTTTACGATATATTTTGAATTATATATTTGATGATACATATTTTTAGAGTTCTTCCATAAAAAGACTGTATTTATGTTCATAATTGCTTTAACTTATGCTAAAAAAATCTTGTATGAATTTTCAATTTTCAGAGGGTTAACTCTTTGATGTCTGGAAATAACAAAATAGTTTTTGTTTCGTGTTAAAGGGCAATGTAATACCTTCTTGCTCCATGCATTTGCAAATTTTTACTACCTGTTCCACAGGCCATTTTTGGGGAGTGAAAAAGGCCATTTTTCATATTTTCTCAAGTTTAAGCAATTTTTTCATAATGAAGGACTACTGGTATCATCTTATTTTTTCTGTGCTTCTAGTATCAAAAACTGGGTGCTATTTGTTGTGTAAAATAATTTTTTGAAAACATATTTCTATGAAATTTCGTTAAGTGGAATTTTATTAGGTAATTATCTAGTCTACTTAAACTGTTTTAAGTTGCTTGCAAGAGTTATTATTGTATTACTTTGGAGGCTTATATCTCTTTCATGCCTTGGAATAACAAGACAGTTTTTAATTTGCTTTAAAGATCAATGTAATAACTTTTGCTCCACGCATTTGCAAGTTTTTACTACCTGTTCCACAGGCCGTTTTTGGGGAGTGAAAAAGATAGTAATTTTTTCTCATACTTTGAAAGCTTATCTTTTTAATGCCTTGGAATAACAAGACAGTTTTGTTTCATTTTAAAGGCAATGTCACACATTTTTACTCCATGCATTCGTAAATTTTTACTACCTGTTCCACAGGCCGTTTTTGGGGAGTGAAAAAGGTCATTTTTCACTTTTTCTCAAGTTTAAGCAATTTTTTCACAATGAAGTACAACTGGTATCATTTTTTCTGTGCTTCTAGTATCTATAACTGGGTGAAAGAGAGAAAAAAATTAGAACCCAACTGTCAGTCCTTCATTTACTTTTTCATGCTTGAAATGACGAAAACGGCGCTTTTTGAACCGCAAATGGACCCAGGAAATTGTCTATTTAGGTTTACTAAAATTTCTTTTTATGCGCAGATCAAAGTTCATTTCTTTAGCTTTAAAATAAGCCATGTTTGATCTTTCTTCCATTTTAAATAAATTTGCCAGAGCTCTTAGAAAAAAGATCGAAAATGCCGAATTTTACTCATTGGCGGAGCAAAAAAATGGCTATATCTCGAGAAGAAAAATTTTTTGAGAAAAAAATAAAACAGTTTAGAAGATACAGAATATTGGTGCATATTACCAACCAATTTTGATCAAAAATGGTGCTGCTCGGCCCATTTGTTGATTTTATGTGGAATGACCCAGAAACTACATTTTAGTTCATAAAGTATCATGGCTTATAGTTTTCGATTTATAGTATGATTTATACTACAGTTTGCTCTATATGTTTTTTTGTACAACTTATCGTACGATTGTATATTTCAGACGTACTGGCTTCCGGACTGGGCAGGCTGAAAAACCTGGCCGTGGGTCTGCACGACGAAATCGAACTCCAGAACGAGATGATAGACGTGATCCACGACAAAGCGGATAGAGCAGACGAGACCCTAGAGTACCAGAACAGGCAGATCAAGCGCATTCTCAAGAAATAGACCACCCCACCACCAGTTCTTTTTTTTAAATGTTTTCCATTTTGTTTTTATCGAGAGTTATTTATAAATTGTGTATTGTATTAAAAGATTTTTCCAAGCAGTATTGTTGTTTTTCTTATGATGAATGCCTTAAAATTTCATATTAAGTGGAAGCGAATGCCACAGGCCCACATATGGCGCCCAGAGATTGCAATTTCCTCAGCAAGTTGGATTTTTTGTACATTTTATTGTGAAAAGTTTTATTAAAAATTTGTTCATAGAGACACGACAAACAAACTTAAAACAGTTTTATGTTGCTGTAAACACTTTTTGAAAGACACTTGTTAATCGAAACTGCAAGGCACTGTCTGAGTCCGAGAACTGTCGCACATTAGAGTACCAGCAGTCCGAACTCTTGTCTCAGTCCAAAAGCTGCTCCAAACTGGAGTACTGGAAGTCTGAACTGTTGTCTCAGTCCGAGAGCTATAGCACATGCAAGTACCAGCAGTCTGAACAGTTGTCTCAGTCAGAGAGCTGTCGAACATTGGAATACCAGCAGTCTGAATCGTTGTCTCAGTCTGAAAGCGACTCTGTTTTGGAGTACTAGATGTTCTAGTTGTCTCAGTCTGTGAAGCTACTACATGTTGGAGGACTGGCAAACTCAAGTCAATGTCCCAGTCCGACAGCAGCTTCCCGTTGGAGTACTGGTATTCCAAGTCTTTGACTCAATCCAAAAGAGCACTCGCAGTCCGAGTCTCTATCTCAATCCGAGAGTTGCTCCACATCGGAGTACTGGCAGTGGTCCGAATCTTCGTCGTATAGGATGTGTCTGGGTGGGGGGAGATACTCGGACTCTCTCCTTCGCTTGATGAATAAGTAGATGGGTCTGCTGAAGCCTGAAAAGAGAAACAAGGAAGGATTACTTTCGACCAGGGATGGATACAGAAATTTTTTTTGGGAGGGGCCCAGAGAAGTAAAAAGTGCTCCCCCCCTCCCAATTTTTTTTTTTAAAATGAATTCTCACAAAGTTCTTTTAACCCTTTATGTCCCTAATTAATTACAAAAATTTTGAAAATCAGTGGGGTCTAAGGCCCCCTACACCTTAGGGCCCTCAAGAAAACTGTTTTCGATTGCAGTTACCATCTGTCGGCCTCTCGGCGAAGTACAAGGAGTGGTACTCAAAAGCTTCAGTATGATTCCAGCCACAGAGAGAGGATTCATAATTCAGTCGACGCTCGATATAACGACCGTCTCCGTCCTATAGAAAACGGTCTTTATAACGAGTGGTCACTATAAGGGGTAGAACATAGAGTATATTGGGATACAGTTGGGGGTTTTATCACCGGTCGTTATATTAGGGTGGTCTTTATAACGAGCGTCAACTGTACTAAATTAAAACAAGCGGGACTTCTGAGTCCCGTCGGGGCATAAAGGGCTAACCTAATTAGTAATTAATGCAGGGTATTACTTAGAAACACTCAATATGATTTAAAACACAAAGTTATCGGAAATAATCTTCACTTTTTCCCATCACTGATGAATCTGAATGAATCGTGGTATTATGTACATTGATTTCGCAACGCCCGAGCTTTATGTTTTCTTTTACATTTTCTAACCCCTGATTTCCATATTATTCTCATAGCAAACCAAAGTGATGTTATTCAAATATGCTGTACATGAGCTTTTGTAAAGACATAGTTCAAAAATTTTTATGGAGAAATTAGAAGCAATTAAACATTAAATATGTAGGAAAATTACATTTATCCCTTTGGGAGGGGCCTGGACAATGTCCGAATTGTATAAGTAACAATTGAATTGCGAACACATATTTCAGGTTTTATTTCTAAAAAATATTTGAATTGGGCAGGGACGTGCCAACC
Source organism: Uloborus plumipes (assembly GCA_038373865.1). NCBI lineage: Eukaryota > Metazoa > Arthropoda > Arachnida > Araneae > Uloboridae > Uloborus > Uloborus plumipes. The sequence goes on along the minus strand of JAXGGA010020648.1, from coordinate 8,835 downwards.
TTTTGGAGAGTGGGGGGGCAAACGAAAAAAATATCAGCCAATGGAGCACAAACTTTTTTTATTCCATATTTCTTAATTTTTTAGGGAAAAATAAAATCCAGATATACCGTATTTTTCGCCGTATAAGACGCACCGGCATAAGACGCACCCAATTTTAAAAGAGGCAAATCTAGAAAATAGGGGGCTTTTGTATTTGCCGTTTTAGACGCAGGCACCCCCCCCCCCCATTTTGGGGAGAAAAGTGCGTCTTAAACGGCAAAAAATACGGTATTTATACGCCAAATACTCTTTTTCTTTCGGCGGTTCTGCAGATAAATTCCTTGCAAATGGAATCTAGATCCAATTTGGTAGTACGAGATTCGTGTATGTTCAACAGAAGGAGGTGGGTCAAACGTTTTTGCGACATATTGGATCATACATACGTTTTTACTCGCCGAAGTGAACTAAATGACCTTTCGGCCGATGCTACTGAAGCTAGAACGGTGCGAATAAGTTCAACTAATTTAAAAACTTCACTCAGTAGCTGTCTAACGGTACTTGATTCTGCTACCATTTTTTCGCAAATATCAAAGGAAGATAATTCTCCCTTTGTTACAGCGGGTAGCAAAATTAATTGGGCCTCTAACTTTTCGATATCGAAGTCACTTGCATGGACACCCAATTTTTCTTGTAAGGGACTTCCTCTTGCTGCACTTGTCAGCACTTCTTCTAGCTGAACAATATTCATCATTCCGGTTTGGTGGAACCGCTTTTTAATTTCTTCAATTACTATGTCCATTACTTCGAAAAAGCATTGTCGGAGTTTAACAGTTTCTGTTAAATTCGCAGCAATTGAATTGTCAGACACGTTGGAGTGCTCTAAGCGACATGGAGCCTTTCTTTCTCGCGAATTCTGTGTGGTAGCTCCAAACCTAACAGTTCCGCTGTTTCCTTAGTTTCTGTCCAGAGACAATCAAAATTTTCTTCTGTTCGCATATTCAAAAGTGTGTCTGACAGAAGTTGGGCACATGTAATTGCCTTAGTAACAGTATAGCCAGGTTTTTGCAGAAATTTAGCAAACTGCTCATAAGGAGCAAAAATTCTACTGGCTACTTTTAACGCGAACAGAGTCTTTGCTTTTTTCAGCTGTCTTTTATATTCCCTTAGAGCAGAGCTGCTCTTCTTTCGTCTAAAATTGCTGATACTGTCTGCAGCACCCTCTCGTAGTTAGCAACAAAACGGTTTAACGCAGTGACGCGAATGCACCATCTTGTTGGGCAAAGGGGTATGAGGTTGGACACTTGTTTTTCTTCACTGTCCTGGTCACATGGAGGGAGAACAATGTTCAAATATGTTTGCTTTCTTTTAGCTGAAGATAGTATGATGTTCGAAACATCTTTCACCAATGCCATGACTTCACAAATTAAAGTGCAAGACCGGGCAGCTTCTTGTAGACATAAATCCAAGGAATGGTTGCTACAGTGAACAAATAATGATTTGGGTTGGACTTCCTGAATCAGTTTCTGAACACCATTTATATGGCCACTCATGTTTTTAGCTCCATCAAAGCAGTGCCCTCTTACTTTCTCAAAACCAAGACCAAGTCTTATCATCACATCCTCAATTGCATAAAACAATGTACTGGCTTTTGTGTCATTTGGGGAGTACATGCCCAAAAATTCCTCCCTCACCTCAGATGTGACGGGATTCATCCACCTGACATACAAACTGAATTGCTCGTTTCCTGCAATATTTGTCGTGCCATCTGCGATTATACCCAAAAAGTACTTTGTTTTAAATCATCTATTAACTGTCGTTGAACGCAGTGAGCCATTATTTCCGGAATTTCGTTCCCGCCTGTTGTTTTTATTTTTTTTTGGGGGGGGGGGGGATAGCGGTGCTATCGATTAAATCCGCACCAATAGTTTTTCAAATGTTTAATAACTAGGGGGGGGGACGGGTGAGAAATGAAATTTGCCCCTCCTCCTTCAAAGACTGGGGGAGGGGGGCAAAGAAACCCCCTTCCCCCCCTGTTGGCACGTGCCTGGAATTGGGGGGAAAAAAGACATTATGGATGAAAAAACATCTGAAAAAGCAAAATTGATTTCATTGGATGTTTTTTAACTCATAAGCCACTTTGGATTAAAGGTTTGTTCATACATCCATGCATTTTTCAGTATTTTTCACCGTATTTGAGTCGCATGTCTGAATAAAGAGAAAGAGATTCTCCAACTTTATGAAACTGCGCGAGAGGATTGGGCCATAGTGTTTTTACTTCCTTCTGAAGGAAAGACAATGAGAGGAAAACACTTATATTAATTGATTTCTCCATTAATTAAAATCCTAAAACTAACGATATTGGTAGTTTTGTTCAGAAAAGAAAATGCAAAATCGAACGGAATCTCGATTGAGTCTATTCCCGGCGATTTCTGAGGAGTTCAAGCTTCAGACAGACGCAAACAGATTCTAATAGTGTAGACAGATGATGAAAGAATAGTTTTATTTATTTATAACTTCTCTGACATGTACGTATTCTGGAAATACATATGTACATATTAATTATGAAACAACAGCAAATGTAACCCAATAAAAACAAAATAATATCATTTCTCAAAAGTAAATCAACAGATTTTAATAGTATAGATTTACAAAAATTTGAACAACATCTTTGCTTGTCCAATACCATTGTCTGCAACAGGCTAAAAATGCCAATTGAAATTTCAAACTGAAACACAAAACTTGCCTTTGGAAGAATGAGCGGGACATCGACTAATTCGCAAGACTCGAAGCCCACTTCGTTCAGCAGGAATTCGTTGAACATTTCCGGGAAGAGTTTGATGCTCTGGTAGTTCTTCAGGCAGTCCGGCTGCGGAAATGAATAACATGAAATAAATCAGTGGGTACAACTATTGCCAGCCTGTTGCATGCACAGGAGCACCCCATGGGAGGTCACTGTGACCTCCCAATAATTTCTGTATTCGATACATTTTCCTGGCGGTTTAGAGATTTGAAGACAGTAAATTGCAACATTGAGATTATTTGTACTTTTTAGCTTTTAGAATTGTTTTTTAAAAGATGCCTAGTGTTTCTTCCAGTGGTCGGATGTAGTGCGCTACAAGTAGCGAAACTACAGTAGTAGCTACATTTTTTAGTAGTTTGTAGTGTAGCGCACTACTTTTTGAAAAAAGTAGAGTAGTGAGTAGCGCGATACAAAAAAATAGTAGTTTGTAGCGATTTCTGGAAACTACTTTTAAATTGTAAAAAAACAAATAAATAAATGAAAAAAATTTTTAAAAAAAAGAGAAGGAAGGAAAAAACAAGGTTTAATTGACTCTGACTGGTGCAAATCTTGCACGAGTACAACGGTGGAAGCAATGAGAAATAGGAACCATAAAAATATGAGCTGATCCCCTTTTAGATACATCATTTTGACGAAATAAATTCTATCTGTTTGATGTCATTAGTTTATATGGCATCATAATTTTATATTCCTTCAAATAATTTTCATGTTCCTAAATATTCCCTGGCATGAAATTAAAAAAAAAAAGAAATTGAAGGTTGAATTCTTTCAATCTTTGAACTTTGAATCTTTTTTCTTTGGCGAATATTCGCAAAAATTGCAAAAAAAAAATCTAAAAAGAAAAATTTTAGCAAAAAAAAAGGAACAAAAAGAAAAAGTAACAAATAAATTCAAAGACGATTCCTAGATCTATTCCATTTTAAAATGAGTTAATATAATAATTTAAACCACTTTTCGAATTTTTTCGGTCAATCCTCAAACGGTGTATGCTTTTTATTTATTTCTTTTTTAAAACAGTAGCGAAGTAGCGAGTACAATTCAATAGTAGTTTGTAGTCGCTACATTTAAAAAAAAGTAGTTGTAGTTAACTACATTTACAACAAAGTAGTTGTAGTTGTAGTTTGCTACAAAATAAATGTAATTTTTCCAACCACTAGTTTCTTCTCACTTAATGTTATGCGCGTACAACATCAACAATGTGTGCGCTTATTTGGTAAAATTCAGGGTTCGCCAAAGCCCGAAAAACCACACCCGGGATTTTCCAGGCGAGCCCACTTGAAAAGACCCGCCATGTCGGTAAAGAGGGTTCCTTCAGAGTTTCTATTGCACGTTGAAACATTTATTTCAGAACTAAACTAAATATTTCAACTAAATGCACAACTATTTTGATTAATACCAAGTCCAGATATAGGTTTTGAACAGTTTAATTATGATATTTAGTCTTGGTCAATACCAGGTTTAGAAATTGCAATCTTACTTTCGGGACAATTAAGAAATAGAAATTAAAACTGCATATGCATTTCACATTTTTACTAATTGCTTAGAATGAGATAGATACTTACCAAAAAAGGCAATAGTTATTTCTATCGATTTCTTTTTGCATTGTCGGGAAAAAACCTCTGTTCCCCTGACTGTAACAAGAATTGTCGTTTTGACTGCAGCTTAGCCATATAAAATTAGCTAAAAGTAGTCAACCTGTGTGAGACTGCACCTGATTCCTTAAACTGTTACCATTGATACCTGACTATTTATATTCCCATATTTTTTTTAGAAGTGTGCACATAAACTCGCATCTAATAAGAGAGTCATTGGGCATTTAAAATAATTCAATATTAAAATGTTTTTCCCAAACTTGCTGAATAGGAAAAGATTTTAGGAGGTCACAGTGACCTCTTTTCACAGTATTCCTGATACCATGAAAAGTGTAAGTAGCAAGCTGTAGTTTGGTGTAAAATGTTTTAACAGAGAATGAATGATTTCGAAATCATTTTTGAAAAACCTGGGTATTCGATCGAAAAACTAGGGAGGCTGGGCTTTTTCAAACCCTGATGGAAACACATTAAAAAATTCTTGAATTATTTCCACTCATTAATATTATTGATTTCTAATTTTGTCTTGTACATCCATAACAGTTCTAGTTTGAAAAGCTGCAAATAATACTTTGGTGAACATAGAAATTAAATTATCTCACAGCTTTGCATTATCAAAGTGTTTTAATACTGAACACAAAAAATATTTAAACAAAAGAAAGCAAGGGTTCAAGCATTAGTATTTTCTAAATATCTAATTTTGTGCTGAGAATTCCAAAATGTTATCTTTTTCAAGTAGAAATAATCCCCTTTAGTCCAAAAAAACTTACTTTCTCATAATTTTTGAGTTCCTGTCCAGGGTTTGAAAAAAACCCGTTTTTTTTTTTTAAAAAAGCTCAGCCCGCTTGGGTTTTCGATGAAAAACCCGTTTTTTTCGGGTTTTTTCAAGAATCGTGTTAATATCATTCTCTGTTCAAACATTGTACACCTACTTTTACATTTCATAGAATCAGGGGAGCCCTGAAGAGAGGTCACTGTGACCTCCTAAAAAAAATTCTTCGACAAATTTAGAAAAAAACATTGCAATATTTAATTTTTTAAATTGATAAAAAATTTTAAATTGATGCACAATTTAATTTATAGATTGAAATAATTGTTGCTTTTTTTTATCTTTTCAGTATTAAAAAAAAACAACTAAGTGACATTTATGTACAGTTTTATTTTTAATGCCTAATAAACTGTCAGGAAAAGATAACGGCAATTTCTGGACCAGGTACTGTTATGTATAAATTTATATTCTCCATGTGTTATGTACTCTATGATTACTGTTGATACAACTCAACTCAACTCCAGCCCTCCATGTTTTCGATTTCGACTTCGCAGCGTACTTCGCAGCGTGCGCGGTACGACGAGATGTTCTCAATAACATGTAACTATGTAAATAAATTAACTATATTTAACCATCCAGTGCCTCTTCAATCAATTCCCTGATTAGAAACATAATAGTTTGGCGACGAGGATCTCATAAGGAAAGGATGACGGAACTTCAAGCTCTCGTTCAAACACTGCAAGACTTCGTTAAAACTTTTCAAGGAGCTCCAGTTGCGAAACAAAAACTATCTCCTAAAGAGATTTTGGTTCATCAAAATTTGTCTTTCGACCACTTCGACGAGAGTGAAGAAACCTTCGACAGCTACTCTCAACGATTAGAAAATTATTTTAAATTAAAAGGATTAGACGAAGAAGATGCAGAAACGGAAGAGGCAAAGGTACTTGTTCTTATCAATTGTTTAGGCTCAAAACAATATCAACTTTTATCAAGTTTAACTGCACCAGAACTGCCTTCGACAAAATCCTTCACAGAACTGCTTACATTGTTGAAGAAACATCTCTCGCCTAAACCAAATGTGCTTACAGAACAGCATAAATTTTTTTCAAGGGTTCAACGTCCAGGTGAGTCAATATCAACTTTTATAACGCACTTAAAAGACCTAACTAAAAATGCTGAATTCAAGTCAAATTGTGAGGACAATACCTGTACTAAATCAATGTTAAATTTATTGCTTCGATCTCAATTTATTCGCGGTTTACATGATACCGATATTCGAGAGAAACTTTTGCAGCAAGGCGACATCGATTTTGATAAAACTGTTGAAATCGCTTTAGCAATTGAAGCTGCTAAAATCGAAAACAAAGAAGTTTATAAGAGTAATTCAACTAATTATGTAAATAAAATTTCAAACCAAAATTCAAAAAATGTAAGTCACTCTTCGCATGCTAATTCAAAGCCAATAAATAAGAATCCTCAAAATCAGAATAAGGGAAAATTCCAGAATAAACGTCAAAATATAAACCTTAAAGAACTGGGTATGGAAGGTTTGTGTCTTCACTGTTCAAAATCGAATCATAAAACAAATGAATGTTTTATAATAAAAAAATTACACTGTAGGCTTTGCAACAAAAGAGGTCATGTTGCTAAAGTGTGTATTTCCAGCACATTTAAACAAAAATTCAAGAATCATAATGTCCAACAGATAACTGATAATTCAAATGATTTATTTGTAAATAGAATTTATGATGTGTCGATTAATGATAATAATTTCGATGATAAAATGTATGTTGTTATTAAATTAAATGGAATTGACTTTCGATTTGAATGTGACTCGGGTAGTAAAGTAAGTTTGATGGATATAACTGATTTCAAAAATTTGAACTTAAATGTACCTCTCCAGAAAACTGATGTGTCATTTAGAAGTTACACGGGACAAATTTTTCAACCTATAGGTGTAGCAAAATTAAACGTGTCTTATAATAACAACACTAGTACAGAAGATTTGTATATCGTTTCAATGAACAAAAGTGCTCTTTTGGGTCGAGATTGGATAAGAAAATTAAAAATAAATGTCAATGATTTGAATCAAATATCTAATATTCCTACTAACGATGCTTCAATTACAAAAATTCTTGATTCCTACTCAGATGTATTCCAAAATCAAGTTGGTTGTGTTCCAAACTATACATGTTCTTTGAACTTGAAACCAGAAGCAAAACCTGTCTTTTTAAAACCACGTCCAGTACCCTATGCCTTAAAAGAACAAGTTGAAAAAGAATTAGATAAACTAGAAGCTGAAGGAATTATAGAGAAAATTGATCACTCCGAATGGGGAACTCCTTTAGTCATTGTACCTAAATCAGATAACTCGGTAAGAATTTGCGCTGACTATAAGGTTACAGTAAATAAACAACTTCTAGATGCACGACATCCTATACCACGTATTGAAGACATTTTCAATAAATTGCAAGGTGGTTCATATTTTTGTACGCTTGATATACATAAAGCATATTTACATATTCCTGTTGATGATGAAAGTGCAAAAATTCAAACTATATCAACCCATCGAGGTACTTATTTAGCCAAACGATTATTTTTTGGAATCAAAACTGCCCCCAGTGAATTTCATAAATTTATTGACCAGTTTATTCTAGATCTTGAAGGAGTCATAGCTTATTTTGATGATTTGATTATCCAGGGAAAAACATATGACGAATGTAAAAAACGCTTATTGAAGGTTCTTGACAAATTACGAGAATATAATTTGCACATTAATTTTTCAAAATGTAAATTTTTCGAGAGAAAAGTTCAATATTTGGGACATATCATAAGTGCTCAAGGACTACAAAAATCCCCTGATAAAATCAAAGCCATAATTGATGCTCCACGCCCTACAAATGTAACTGAAGTTAAACAGTTCTTGGGTCTCATCATGTATTATTCAAAATTTATCGAAAACGCATCAGAGATGCTACATCCTTTAAATAAACTTTTAAGAAAGAATGTTTCTTTTAAGTGGGACAATAGCTGCGAAAAGGCATTTACAGTTGCAAAATCAGAAATTGCCAGTAACAAGATATTAATTCCCTATAATCCAGATCTTCCAGTAACATTAGCAACTGATGCTAGTCCTTTTGGATTGTCAGGTGTTCTTTCACACATTATGCCCAGGGTTGCCACAGGCTACTTAAATGCTACTTTTTGCTGCTTTTTTTGACTCTAGGCGACTTTGGAGACTTTTTTTTGAGCACAAACAGGCTATAAAGCAACTTATTTTCACTGGAGCTACTTTTTTGGAGACTTCTTTTTTTTTCTAAAGCAAGTTTTCATTCGAAAATCTTGATTTTTTTTCCGCCCTATTTGATTTTATTTATTAATTTTAAACCCATTATTTTTTATTCTTATTTCTTTGTCACCTAAAAAAAGAACATTCCTTTGCCTTTTATTATGGACAGATCCACTATTATTTTTTTAAATCAGGGAGGGGCTTAGATTTTTGAATAACCTCTTTGCTACTTTAGCTATTGGGTAAAAAGTGATTTGCTTAATAGCCATAGCTACTGAGGAAGGGAGGTGGATCTATTTATTTGATATATATTGGGGAAAAATCGCTATTATCCCCGAAAAGGTGTTTTTTTGTTTTTTTTTAGTAAAAAGATTGAAAGACTGACTTATTTACTGACTTTCCTTTAGCT
>JAXGGA010020647.1:0-17914 GCA_038373865.1 Uloborus plumipes | reverse complement strand
CCTACACGTGAACCCTTCCTTCCAACCAATGCAAGCACGTATTTACATTTCTTAGATACGTCTTTCACAGTTAAATTGTTCCTTTGTGTCGTAAATTGATCAAGTATTTCTGTCAGATATCCTCGTTTTTACTAAACTTTTTCTTTTCCTGTGATTACATACCAATTTTGAAGAGCTTGTGACCTATTTGACAGCTCTTTCAACTGATTGAGTCTTGAATGGCAGTTTAAAAAGAGCGCATTCAGAAATCATATTTGAATTCTCAGCTTCCATAATCTTTGTAAATATTGTGTTGTTAAATTACTTGTAAAAGGTAGCTTTGTAATTTCCACATCATGGCAAGAAATCATATCGATATATATTGACTTTTGATTTATGTATGTAATCTATGAAAATAGATTTTTGTCTATTTTTTGGGATCCGAAGCGTTCTCACTTGTTTGCTTGTTTGTTTCCTAGATTGAGCGTTTATAATACGATTTTAAACAAGTTTCTTTATATGCTCTCTCTTACGAACTAACCAGATTATTTCCCGGCGATGCCCTGGTGCTTATTAATACAACATAGCTCTAAAAAATATTTGAATGAATTCTATCCACATGGGGATATAAAAACTTATTTAATGCTAAAAAGAAATAATTGAGCCTTAAATGGATAATTCATTGTTGATCGTAATCTTTGCAGGAAAATACTCCTATTTAAATGTGTTACATTTTATCAATTTGTGTGCTTAAAGTCTTATCTCTATTACTCTATCTATTCAAAATTGGAAGAAAATGGCCATTTTGAGACAAAAGATTTGAATTTTGGGCTTTTTGGATTTTTTTAAATTTCAAAACCCCTGCCTATGTGAATTTTAATGCATCAGAGAACCTCTGTGCCAAGTTTGTTGAAAAACCGACGAAAACTGGATTTGTATAAGGAACAAAAATACATACATCTGATAACGGCATATTTCTTGGGTGCAAAGTATACATTGTTTTGAATAGATGTGAATACAATTTTTTGCTTTTCCCGGAGAGATAATCTTTAAAATCTCACACAAATCCATAGCTAAATTAGTTACGTCTGTACTTCATCCTAAAAGAGCAAGGACACTTTTACCCGCGAATGTTATAAACTCTTTTAAAAATTATAGTCTAAAGATTGTTTGCTGTAGTCAACATCTGACTAGGGAAAGCTGTCTTGGACTGCTTTCCCATTTTTTTAGGCTGTTTCACATTTTTTTGGATATTTTCCCAGTCAAAACTACCTTGCTCATCTCATAAAGTTACTGTTGCTCAGTACTTGAACCATTTTTATTGTCAAAATCAATCTGATCAATGACAAATTCTGTAGAGGTTCATATTGAATTGATTTGAAAGTATAACATGTTTAGCTTCGTCTAACAGGCCCAAAAATCACTTTGGTCCACTGGTAGGTCCATCTAGCTTTTGCAAAAAATGCAGCAAATTAAGTTCATTCAAATGTAATTGGCAAATGTTCCATTACAGAGGTCTACCAAGTTTTTCTTCCAGTTTCCGTATTACACCTTTATTTTCCTGTATTTGTAGTCCATCCATCAAAACCAATGCAAACAGTTTCCTACTCAAAGAAACAATTTATTGTTTCCGACTTGTCTAAGAAATGTAAATGTATGCTCTCGTTGGTTGGAAGCAAGGGGAGCGTGAGTGGCACCCAAAGTGCTGCCACTTCCTCGTGGTGAGTCCTGGGTAATTTCAATGAGCAAGCATAGAGTTGAGTAGTTCAAAGAAACAACAAAATGATTAAGAAAATGTTTTGAAGGCACTTTTAGTAAATACTGAGAGGAAATATTAAATTATAAAATTTCTGCTAATATTGAAAATATCGGAAATTTCTGAAAATTTGATGAACTTTGAGCCTAATACGCAGACTGAAATCATAATCTGAAATGATTTTTAAAAATTTCTTGTATATTTCAAACCTTTTTCTTCCATTTAATAACCACCCGTCACTAGTTTTAACATTTGCAATATTTTTTTAAAAAAATTGAAAAATTTAAAAAAAATCTAAAATTTCAAAACTTTAGGCCAAATGCGCAGACTAAAGATGACGTCGCAAAAGTGAAATATTTTACAGAATTGTTACTTATCCTCATTCACAGTAAATGAAAGGTACCCATTTGCAAAAATCAAAAATTCATTTTTTTCGCTCCACCCTAATGTACATCAAGCAGATGATCAGAAAAGGAGGACCATTTAACTCCATTTAACTTCAGAAAAATCTCGTGTTCGCCTAAGAAGCTCGCGTTTGCTCTGCGATGCAATCATCATGAAAAAAAAAAAAAAATCTTGTAACATTTATTTCATTTGAAATAGATCGAAATATAGCTCTATTCCAATGCATATCCAATGTAAAAAAATATAGTGAACAGAAACCCATTGTTCCACGTCCACCACATCAGGCACACTGGAGTTGTTTAACCCATTTATACCCAGTAGCCTAAAAACGGGACGCTTGTTAGTTACTGCATACAAAAACCTGTAGTGGGTATTTCCTTTTACTAAAGCTTATTTTCACAAGTTGACTAGTCCTTCTTCTTGAGTTAGAGCCACTATTTGGACATCAGGGTTTATTTATTGACAGCCATTTTCAGACAAATCAGTCAAGCAACGATCTGTCATGGGTAGCCACAGAAAGTAAGTTTTTTTTTTTTTTTTTTTTTGCGAACTTATTTTTCATAAAATTTAACCATTTTAAAATGATTTGCTTAAAATTGATCACAGGTGCCTTCTGTGATGTTACTTTGCAAAAGTAAAGTCAACAAGTAAGGTTGTATTTTGCTCACATATCTGCAAAATATCCCATAAACAGAACGTTAAATAACTTCATAAATATGGCAACGGCGAACTATTTAAAACCTAAATGTATGTAAATCATTCCAAGCAAGAGTTTTAAACAGATAAAAATTGAAAAAAAAATGTTAAAGAAACTTGGGCATAAATGGGTTAACATAATATCTTTTTTTGAAAGACAATATACGGTATTTTCAACCCTTAATTAGCCTTATTTTCTAATTATCTATCTCGACGTTGTTTATGCAGTCAATATTTCTTTGCCAAGTATGAAAGTAGTAGACAATTGAAATCAGTCAAAATTTCAATGGAAATAAATAAAATACATTTTCGATTCCGCGTTTTCAAACGTTTTTTTATTTCATCACAATCGCGTTTTTTCACTTCAAACGAGTAAAAAATGCTTTTCTTTATTTTTTCACAAGTTTGAATTTCTAGGCTTTTTTATTTAAAGTCGTGGAAGAAATTTTCTGTCTTAATGTTAGTTACAAACAAGGTCAACATTTTTTGAGCCAAGTATTAATGCTGTATAATATTTACAATAGTCACTATTTCAACCTTGTGCAAATCAAAAAGCAAGAAATTTACAAATAAGACTTCAAAGCAAATCATGCATTTCTAAATAAACTGCGATTTTCTTTTTCCATTTCATTTTAAGCTGTGGAAATAGAGGATTTTAATTTTAATTTTCTGCCTCGATGTTGGTTTCAAATTCAAAAAATTCTTAGCCAAGTATAATCCTGTATACGATATAAACAACAGTCGACCTTTGCATCTGAACATTGCGCATTGACAAAACAAAGAAAAATACGCATTAGATTCCCAAACAAATAATGTGTTAACAAATTGCGATTTTTTTCCCATTTAATATTAAGCTGTAGAAAGAGAAGATTTTCATTGTAATTTTATATTTTGATGCTGGTTTCAAGGTCAAAAATTTCTTAGCCAAATACAATCCTGTATCCGATAAACAACAGTTGAAAATTGAACATTACGCATTGACAAAGTAAAGAAAAATACGCGTTCAACTCACAAATAAATAATGTGTTTTTAAACTAATTGCGATTTTCTTGGTCCATTTCATTTAAAGCTGTGGAAAAAGAAGATTTTCATTTTAATTCTCCGTCTCAAAGTTGGTTTCAAGGTCAAGAATTTCCTAGCCAAGTACAATTCTGTATCTGATAAACAATAGTGAAAATTTCTGCATGGAGCATTGAAGAAAACAAGAAAAATATGCTTTAGATTCCCAAATAAATAATATGTTTGAAAAGAAATTGCGGTTTTCTTGCTCCATTTCACTTAAGAGATTTTAAATTTAATTTTCTATCTTGATGTTGGTTTCAAGGTCAAAAATTTCCGTGGTAAGCACAATCCTCCTGTATACGACAAGCAACAGTCGCCATTCGAAAAGCAAAAAATGTACTATTAAGATACAAAAGTAAATCACACGCTTCTAAATAACTTGCGATTTTTTTTCTCCATTCCATTTTAAGCTGCGGAAAGAGAAGATTTTCACTTCAATTTTCTGTTTCGATGTTGATTTCATGGTTAAATGTCTTAACCAAGTACAATCCTGCATCCGTTAAATAATAGTCGAAATTTGAATATTGTGTATGAACAAAACAAAGAAAAATAAGCTTCCCCAAAAAATAATGTGTTTCGATTTTCGAAATAAACTGTAATATTTTCTTTTTCCATTGCATTTTAAGTTGTGGAAAGATAAGATTTTCATTTTAGTTTTCTGTCTCGTTGTTGGTTTCAAGGTCAAAATTTTTTTTAGCCAAGTACAATCTTATATACGATATAAACAAAAGTCGAAATTTGAACGTTGCGCATTGATAAAAAAAAAGAAAAATACGCATTACACTGTTAGAAATTTCATAGTGAAAAAACGGTGAAGTGACCGGCAGCAGACCGGCCGTCTGATTAACCGTAGAAACAACGGTTAGGTATGTTAAGTCTCCTTTACGGTTTTGAAACCATTTCATACTAGAACGGTTGAAACACCGTCAATGAGAAATTTGACGGTTTTGTAACCATTTACGACTATTTTGGTTTAATAACCGTAAATCGGAAATTCTACGGCTTAGTAACCGTTTACAACTATTTTGGTTAAATAACCGTAAATGGCAAATTTTATTATTTTGTAACCGTTTACAGCAAAAATGGCTTAAAAACCGTAAATGGGAAATTTTAGAGTTTTGTAACCGTTTACAACTATTATGGTTTAAAAACCATACATAGGAAATATTTTGGTTTGAGAACCGTTTGTGATTAGTACGGCCAACAAATTGTAAATACGAAATAGTATGAGTTTGTCGCCACACGAGAAATAAATCAAAAATCCATGAATGCTCAGAAAACCCTCATTGAAGGTACTCGAGAACTTACCACAAAAAGTAGACCCCCTCCTGTCTCATTGCACTAAATTAATAAATTTTTAATGACACCATCATGTGAATATAAGCTTAATCAATCATCATGGTTGGACTTGCCGAGGTGGCACTACGTTGCAGTACCTAATTCTTTAGTTTTTTTTTAATGCTTTCCAACATTGTCCCAGCATATCTTTAACAATAATAGAGAAAAATTAAAATGTAAGAAAGTATTAAGTTATTGGAGGGCTCAAAATAAACCTTAACCAAGTCCATAAAAAGCTTCTTTGTGCTGCACAGATTTAAAATTAATAATGAAGTTGCCTCCCAACACTTTTAAAATTATGAAAAAAAAAAATCTGAACTACAGTTTAATTATTGCATTCAAGTTTTATACAGTTAGAGCATGCTATTAAATTTGGCAAATAATGAGATACAGGTCCTTAGGAATAGGCAATTTTTCAGTGTTTCTTTTAATAAAGCAGAAGTATGTTTCATTCATTCATATTTTTACTTTTGATTGTTTATTCCTTTAGTTGTATTGGGATTGCTTATTACTCCTCCAATAACTGACTTGTCCTTAAATCTGTATTTGATTATTATAATTAACATATGACTCATTTTTTCCTTTGAAAGTCATAATGAAAACCTTTTACTAGTATACTATTCAAAAACCTGAACTATTAGAATTCAACAGGAATTGAATAAATTTTGCAGCAGATGTAGTATTCATTTCACTTTTCTTCCCCGTCGAGTAAATAATCTACACGTACATCAAAGAGCACTCATACTTTGTTACAGAGTGCAATTAAACACACTTAAAATTACACTTAAACACACTAATGATACTGAAACTTAATGTGGATATCTCATTTATTTAAGATTTGACACAACAGAAAACAATATTTACAAATTTTAAACACAAAGTCTGTAGAAAGTTTTTTCATCTAGTGTTATGACAAAAACCAGAAAAAGTGGCAAAAAGTCATTGTGCGGAAAAGTTTTTAGCATACTTTTAACCGTTTGAACTGTACAATGAAATATAGTTAAAAATATTACAATGATTTGTTAGCGCATGTCATTGACTCGACTGTCAAATAGGTTGATTTTTTTAAGGAAATTAAAATTTTTATGTGAACTCATGATGAACTTTTCTTCCAATTCTTCTTTCGGCCTTTGACCCAGGTTTATCCCCACAAAGCACCTGAAACAGAAGTTGAAATCAAAACACAAACTTAATAAACAGTATTTTAGAATTGTAAAATCAGCCAATATAACAGCAAAATCACTTTTTATTTATAAATGTTGAAATACACTTTGCTGTTTCTCATAATACAATTTTACTTTTTACACTAAATAATTCTAGTAGAAATGTTCAGAAATGTAGTTGTGTGATTGGCAACATTAAAGGGCTCTTCACTCCAGATTCTTTCTTTTACTTCTTTCTCTTCCTATAAGCCAGTTTTTAAGGTCACTTCTTCATTCACACATTGAAGTGTGTGTAATTGAGAAAAAACTAAGTGGTTATCTGTGCTACAGCAAAACAATTTAACAATACAGTAAACTACCTAAATTAGTTCTTTTTAAAGGAAGAGGATAAAACCCCCACACAACAGTTTGAGTATCAAGAGCTAGGTTGCTAATTACTTCCGAAGTAACTCCGGAAAAAGCTAATGAATCGGTAACTCCATGAAATAAATAGCTCTTATACTTCTGAAACACATTCTTCAGTTGACGAGATCTACATATGTTACATAATAGAAATGTAGTTGGGACTGTTACCAATTTCCTCATTGGGCGAGTGGATTTTTATTGTAATATAGGATAACGGCACCAATCAGACATTAGGGTGACTCAAAACAAAAAGTGAAGATTAATATTTTTTGTGCATACCCTCTTATTTTTTTCCCTTTATGTCAAAACACGTGTAAAAAAAAGTTTCATGCATTTTGAACAATGGCAACCCGTACCAACTTAAGTCTAAAAGTGTGAAACAGCTATTGAGTATTAGGCTGAATCGATATTTTTTTTTTTTTTTTTTGGAAATTCAAAATTTCAAGTTGATAAAAAGTTACCCCTATAGCCCTCCCAAATGTACTGCAAAAACATTTATACAAATTTTAAAATATTTAGGTATCCCACACAAGGTCTAAATTTTCTCATTTTCATCAAAAAATCTATTTTTTTCTTTAAATTTTTTTTGCAAAAAAAAAAAAGTAAAAATAAATTTCTAACATATTAAGTTGAAAATTATTTGCGACAAGGCAGGTAATTAATGTTATACAAAAGCTTTTGCTCTCATGCAATATGCAAGTCTCCCAAATAGTGCCAGAAACAGTGTTGCCAACTTAGCCCTTTAGAGGCTAGATGTAACCCTTTTACAGCTCATTCAGCCCCTAGCCCCAAATCTAGCCCTCAATATGTCTCAAAAACGCATATCACATAATCGGTTCAGCCCCTTGCTGTTGAAATGAACAAAATCTAGCCCTGGCCTCCTTTTTTAAACATGATTTAGAGCCCCATTCATTTTAACGAGTTGGCAACACTGGCCAGAAATATGAATTTTTACAAGATTAACTCATGTTTTAATTTTAACTATGCTGTTGTTTTGTTATCTAATTGCATTATCATTAATAACAAATAAGTAAATAAGAAAAAAAGATTATTTTTGTTCAGAAAGGGATGCTAATTGCTTACACTACTACTTTACACTGAAAATGATTCCTTAAACTCTCGATCAAGTACTAACATATTTTGTTTTGTATCAGTTTTAAATTTTCATTATCAGATTTCAAATTTCAGTAAAGTTTCTCAAAATCTCCTTATCTCGAATTTTTTTCCGTCCAGTGAAATTAGAGAGAAACAAGTTTGACTGTACTAGTTATATGTTCTTGGGAATTTTAAGAGCTTTATCTTAAGATTTATGAAAAATCCCAATGGCGAACTTGATGAGTGGCAAACAATATGTAGAAGTAATAATAGTCACTGCAGAAAAAAAGTGTATTGACTTCAGATAAAAAAATGCCTTGTTGAACCACAAAATCAGCCTGCACAATATTATTCAATAATTTATTCACTTCAAATAAAATCCATTTTTGCAATTAGATTGATAATAGCAAAAAGAGATTATTGCTACA
This sequence comes from Uloborus plumipes, assembly GCA_038373865.1. Lineage (NCBI taxonomy): Eukaryota > Metazoa > Arthropoda > Arachnida > Araneae > Uloboridae > Uloborus > Uloborus plumipes. Next base: position 9,587 of record JAXGGA010020647.1, on the reverse strand, counting down.
TCATTTTAAATTTTTGCTTAAATTTTTATTTCTTTATCTCGTTCTTAAATGAAGCTTGACTAAAAACTTTAAGGTTTCTTATTTTCATATTGGAACAGAATGAAACAAACTAGAGAAATACAAGGAAAATAATAAAATATAAATAGTACCTGAGGAAAAATTCCAAAGTGCAGGCAAATTCTGACACAGCAAACCAAGAAGCAACCACAGCTGTGACGTCTTTGATGGATGAGTTGACAGGGATGCCATCAATAGTCAGCATGAACTCCTCACATTCTAAGTGGAAGTACCTTTTTTGAAAAAATACATATATTAAATACACAAAGATAAAAAGATGTAGGCATTTTTAATATTTTTAAAACTCTTTCAATTTTTATAAAACTCCAAAATTTTGAAGATGAACGAACAAAAATAGGCATAAAGAACAATTTAACGATCAGAAAAAACGTCCGACAAAATTTTCATTAGCTTTACAATTATTCATTAACAGTCATCATGGTCATGGGGGGGAAGGGGGTTGCATGCTCGTGTAATCTTTTCAAACCAATAATAACTAAAAACAACCACAAATTGATTACATACCTTTTCCAACAAGACACTGATGCTTGGGCAGGTGAGGGGATGGACACCGTGAGGATTGAAGACCTGTAAGAAAATTACTAAGTAAAAAAACTTGACTACATACATATTCAGTCCAACTATTTTGACAAATAGGTGATTCAGTTTAAAAAAATTTTTATACTTAAAATCATCAATAATGATCAAGAGTAGAAATAGGAATGAATATAGTTGACCAGCTATAGCTGGTTAGTCGCTTTGTTGAATCAAAAATGTTTAGAACAAACATGTTTCACATAAGCTTGGCTACTGTAATAGTAACCAACTACAAATTGCATAGCTAAAGTTTATTTAGCACTCGCTGCAGGAATGGCGTGGGAGACATTTCATTTCACACCTCCAGGGTCCCCCGTACCTACCACAGCTTCGTGGTTTAACCGGGATAGGGCCCTGAAGGGCGCTCTGTTCTTAATTTTGAACCAGAACCTAGGGTCGAGCAAACCCTAGGCCCAGCACCCCCAGAGGTATCGTTTCACTTGGAGGACTTTGTGACCACGACACTTTTAACGCCTCCCAGCCACCATTAATCAAGGCGGTGGATCTTTGATCGGCTGGGATCGAACCCGGGTCCCTCCGGACACGAGTCCGATGCCTTACCGATCGGGCCACCACGGCCCGGCGTGGGAGACAGAGGGATTAAATATTACTAACATGGGGAAAGCACCATGATGGGAGGTCACCGTGACCGGCCAAAAATTTCATTTAACAAATTGCCGATTCAGCGAAATTGGGACCATTTGTAACTAATTTTCTTAAGCCCAAATGCCCCTTTTCATTAAATTTTACCAATTGGTAAATTCAGAGTTTCTGCCCCCCTTCTAAATTTTAAGCTGCAACGATTCTGATTACCAATTCTAAAAATGGTAGTTTATACAGGTGCAGACTATTAGAGTACCTGATAAAAATTGGTCCAGTACTGAGTGTTTGGTATGTCACTATTTTTTTTTTTTACAAAAATGTATGAGTATTGAATTTCAACAATTACTAGGCATTGATAGAGTACTGAGTACATACGGAGTACTAAGTGTAGCAACAGTTACAAAACAAGTATTGTTATTAGCAAGCAGTAGCATACATTACACCCTCTCAGTTTCTTCCTTTCCAACCAATTCCCTTGCGGCCCAATTCTGAGAGCATAATTTTGAGACCCACTAACAAGTACCAATTGCGCAAGTAAAAATCTGATGAAAAATAGACGTCTAATCAATATGCATGATGAATAAAGGTGTATGTGCAGATTCAATAAACAGTGAAACTTTGACAAGTCAAAGTTGCAAGGAATGAGAAAAAAATTAAGAGTTATTGAAAAAGAAAGCAAAATTATCAAATTAAACAGAATACTACCGCTGAAACGATTAAATTTATAATATGAGTAAAAAAGTTACTAAGTAATGGATCAAATATGTTACACATTTTCTACAACAACCTTTCAGTGATTATATAAGTTCAAGAGTTTGTATATGTTGCAAAACTAATTTTTACTTATGAAACTGCTTTTTCGCGAATGATTAGCTTCCTTCACTTATTTTACCAATGCTCCCTTAGGTTCTGGACATACATGCTGTCTAGTAGGCATTTTCAGTTCGGATTAAAATTTTCATCAGCAATCACTTGCAGATGATACTCTTCAATTTTGTTATTTATGAAAGTGCTTCACTGCATAATATTTTTGACAGACTATCCTTCTTAGCTATGGCAGACACTTCTTTAATTTATTCAACTTTTTCGTGCAAGTTAAAAATTTAAAGTATTTCCTAGCCATTAAAAAGTTCTATGTTAAACGTTGAAATAGCACCATAAACACTTGCTTTGGTTCTTTTGGAGAAAAGCGACTTCGACTTATCGAGTAGCATAGCAAGGAAAATTTTATGACGGTTATGATATTAAATTTGGCTTATCGAATATTTCGACAATGAAATTCGGCTTACTGAAAATAAATAACATACATTCTCCATTCAGTTAGATGGGAATAAATCTATTCACTTCAGCTAGTCGAAGTTTTCGATTCGTCCAAGTTCAACTTACCAAAGTTTCAAGTAGTAAGTTTTTCATCAAAATCTCCATGAACGAATCACATCTTGTTCAAACTTACAAACCGCTTGTGGCACGGAGTAGAAGCTGTTTGTATAAACCCATTTCATCATACTAAGCGATTTTGAATTTTCAGACTTCACCAAAATTAAGTTAAAAATTTTTACTGTATCAAGAGTTCTTTTTTTTTTTTTTAAATTCTGATTCAAATTATTAACAGCAAGTGCGTCTGATATCTTACAATGTGTAAATTGAGCTAAGACAACAACTGATCAAATTCTTTGACCAGTTTTGGGAGTTTCATACATTTTTGTTGTGCAGTATTTAGAGAAAAATCACACACTCACTTTGAATAGAGTAAATTCGTTGTATGATCGTCATTTCTTCACGAAAATGTTTTTCGCAAAACGCGTTTTGTCGGCTCATGATTGACCCGCGGGGTAACGCGAAGCCAGTTTCTTCGACGAATCATCTTTAACACATAAATGATCGGGCATAACTTAAATTAAAACATAAATTATTCAACTATGTTGAAAAGAAAGGGCCACAAACGAATCGCACATAAAACGATGTAAACACACACAGGCATGCTAGCAAAGGAACTAGGCTACGGTTAAAGCGAGGCCACGATTAGCGTTTAGTTTAGTGCAACTAGAGTCCCTATAGGAACTCGAAGTGCAACAACATGCAACAGTAATCAGTAACTTAACATATATTAATCGTGAATTATCAATTTTAAAGCAGACTAATATTTTGTTTTTTCCCAAACTCTTGTAATTGAAATCAAGATTTTAGAATAAGTAATTAGAATAAACATTGGATTTGCTTTCAAATATCAAACTATTATTCGACATACGAACTTTCACGGACAATGGATTGAATGTTCAAATAAAAAAATACTAAAAACCTGATGAATCAGAACAACATTTACCTTTCCAGCTTTTTTTCAATGGCTGCCGCGATCAGTCTGCTTTCTAAAAAAAAAGAACAAATATTATTCGGCGTATAACTTGAAGGACGCTGAATTCAATGTTGAAATTACAAAATACTTAAAATCTGATACATGAAAAAATAGTTACCTTTTCAGCTTGCTTCTATAATGGCTGACGATCGGCTTCGGTTCGATCTTCGTTGTTGAGCAACATTACTGCTTTGGCATTTGGCGGGCTCTGAGCTAAATTCCTATTGGCTTTCAGCATAGATGGCGCGTTACGGATTCTGGTGAATTTACGGTAGATTAACTGTTCGAGAAGAAAATGGTCAACTCGACGTTTTTCTCAGCGTTGACGGTTTGGAAAGCATCTTATAAATGGTTATTTGACTGTTGCTGGGTGTATACGGTAAAATGACCATATTGTTTAATGTTAATTAACCATTTTTTCGGAGAAATTTCTAACAGTGTAGATTCCCAAAAAAATAATGTATTCCTAAACAAATTACAATTTTCTGGCTCCATTTCATTTAAAGTTGTGGAAAGATTTTCATTTTTACTTTTCGTCTCGATGTTGGTTTCAATGTCAGAAATTTTTTAACCTAGTACAATTTTGTATACGATATAAACAACGGTCGCAATCCGAACATTTCGCACAGACAAGAACAAGAAAAATACGCATTAGATTCCCAAATAAATAATGTGTTCCTAAACAAATTGCAATTCTCTTGCTCCATTTCGTTTAAAGTTGTGTAAAGAGGAGACATCTTTTCTCCGAAGTTCAAGACAGGAGTAGTGCGAAAGGTTCTGAGAATGACTGTTTGCGGCGCCTCCTTGCGATCGATTGCGAGAACTTTCGCGCCCAAAGAGGACATAGCATCAGAGAAAAAACAGGAGCGTAGGGGTGCGTCTGCAGCAGACGTTTTCCGGAGATAATTTAGCGTGCCTTTTCCCTTGAATAATGATGGGCGACAGTTTTAAGGCCAGTTTGAATAAAAAGAAAAAAAACTTACAAAAGTTTTTTTTCCCTTTTCTTTCTCTTTCTTTCCTTTTTACATTAAAAAAAGTTGTTTCAAGTGAAAGTTTATGTAACATTGGAGAGAATGAATGTTACGTGTATTTCGTTCATTCGTGTAGTGTTCATTCCTAGGATTTCGAGTTTGTGCAATGTTTAAATAGAAATCAGAGCAACTTTCAGTTAGAAGTTAATAATAATAATAATAATAATAATAATAATAATAGTAATAATAGCAATAATAATAATAATAATAATAATAATAATAATAACAATAATAATAATAATAATAATAATAATAATAATAATAATAATAATAATAATAATAATAATAATAATAATAATAATAATAATAACAAATAATAATAATAATAATAATAATAATAATAATAATAATAATAATAATAATAATAACAAATAATAATAATAATAATAATAAAAGCAATAAAAATAATAATAATAACAAATAATAATAATAATAATAGCAATAATAATAATAATAATAATAACAAAAAAATAGTAACAATAATAATAATAATAATAGTAATAACAATATTAATAATAGCAATAATAATGATGATGAAGATGATTATAATAATAATAATAATAATTCTAATTAATTCGAACAAAAACGATAAGAATAGTGAAAAATTAAGAAATAAATAACACATAATGTGTATATATTCTTCAGGTTAAACTAAATTTTAGGTGTGTGAATTAAAGACTACGTTTTTCAATTTAACTCGAAGTAAATGAAAATTGAAAAAAAAAAAAAAAAAAGGCATGAATTTCATTCCTTTTTTGTGTTACTGAAATTTAGTTCTCATTGAATGAAAGATCGCTCTATTGACTTTGTTTTATTTTTGAGGCATAACACATGAATTCGCAATGGAAGAAAGCGAAAGTTCTAAGTGAAATTTTTGTTTTTGTTTCGAGTTTAACTTAAAACAATGTCTGACTGAAAGATGTTCAATGATTTTATTAAAAAGTTATTTATTCATTTATTTATTTATTATTTTTAATTAATTAAATAATAATTTTTTGCCGTTTTGAGCTTGAAACTAAAAAATGTTGAACTTAAGATAGCAGCAAAAACATAGCATAATTATCATCGATACTTCAAACTTTTAGTAAAGTTCAGCTCTAAATATGAAAACAAACTACGTACAAACTTTCTGGATGTCTTTTTTTTTTTTGAGACAAAATCCGTGTTGTATTCCAATTATAGATAAATTATGTTACTCGCTTTTGTATGCTTTGTTTCGAGCTAATCTTTCGATATTGTTTTGCAAAAACAACTGAGCTTGGAGCTGTTCCGCGACATTATCCTTTTTTTTTCTATTAGGTTTTTTAAAATTATCTTTTTTAAAATTTGTTTTTACTTTACTTTTATTTCTTTTGAAACAATATTCAACTGCACTACTTACAACGTTCATGTAACGTTTAACAACAAATTACTACAGAAATATTGAATGATGTTTATTTCTGTTTCTGAATGAGAGATAGAATATTTATGTGAACTTCTTAGCTTTTATTATTGAACTGAAATCCGGAAACAGCTTTTAAATAGTTGTGAAATAATCTAAAAACTTTGCATAACTGTTTTATTAATTATTTTCCTTTAGATTTAAAATTTATATAAATATTTTGTAAAATAATAATACAAGATTTATTTTTGCTTTAACATTCGAGAAAATAATGATGCAGCGTTTAACTAGAAATGAGTAAAACATCTTTCTGAATTTTATGATTATTATTTCCGTAAGAATGCTTCAAATTATTTTTATGTACCATTTCTTAAAATTTTGATTTTTCATATAAAATGCATTAACATTTTACTACAACTAATTTGAAGGGTTTCGCCAATCATTAACGAGTTTTCGAGTCAATTTTACTTTAAAGAGGAAGAGAAACGTTTTTACATTTATCTCTGTTTTAAACCGTAAATGCTTAGACATATAACTTTTAAAACTTATTATTAATTACTATTTTTTATACCCATTTCAATTACATCCAACACGAATTTTAACACAAGCGAAAATTGAATCCATTTATTGCTACTCAAATAAACATTTGCCATAACATTTGAAAATTTTGTAACTTTCAAATTGTTGTTTGATTTTCTGATAAGGCAGAAAACTGTGAAGTTAAAAAGTTATTGCTTTCTTCCTAGGCTTTGCAATTGATTTATATAAAAAAAAAAAAAAAACTTCGGGCGTCGAAAAAGTCAGTTTTACGGACTACGTAAATCAGTTTTTTCTGCGAAAGGACAAAGCGTGCAGAGAAAGTAACTGACTGGGGTTTCTTCGATTCTTGAAGGTAGAAAAACGTATGTGAGGATAAGGAGATAAGGTTATAGCAATGGCGTATATATGCTTGAGTTTTGGAGGGGGGGGGGGGGGGGCAAAGTAACCAAAAGCTTATTTCAAACTTTCGTTAGGAAAAGGGTGGTGGTTCGGGAACATTCTACTGGAAATGTTTCAAAATTGATATCCTGAAAACATATTTTAGGCTCTCTTTAATGACGTTAGGAGAAAAGTATGGATACTAGGGCTGCGACATCGATGTCGATGTTTTGGAAACATCGATGTTTTTGCTGAAACATCGATGTTTTTACCATCGATGTTTGAGGGTCGATATTTTCCCAACATCGATGTTTTGGGTTCGATGTTTTTTTCGATGTCGATGTTTTATAATCTAGCAGAAAAATCTTGATAAAAATATGCGATATGCAGATGTATTAAGAAGTTTTCATCCTTAATCAGAAGCTTAAGTATTAATCTCATCAGAAAACATTTTCTATGATTATTATCGATGTTTTGCTCTCGATGTTTCTAAAACATTTCTAATTTGCTTTCGCCATTTTTTTTAATTTTATTTATTTAATTATTATTCCTTATGTGAATGTTTTATATTTCAGCAAAAAAAAAAAAAAAATCATCAAGATATGCGGCCAAAAGTTATATCGTTAATCAGCCGTTACACTATCAATCTCGTTAGAAGACGTTTTTGATAGTTACCATTGATGTTTTAAGGTCGATGTCTTTTAATGGTTATGTTTCGCGTTCGATGTTTTTCTTTCTTTCGATGTCTGTTTTACACTTCAGTAAAAAGCAATAAAAATTTGCAATAAAAAAGATTCGTCGTTAACAGTTGTAATATCTATCGTATTGAAATAGTTTTTTTTTTTTTTTAAATTACTACCGATGATTTATGGTCAACGATTTTTAAACATTGTTGTTTTTGTTTTGCTGTAGAAATTCTTTTCGATAACGGTGTTTTACACTTCAACAAAAAAATTCCTTAAAATATGCGATGAATAAAAGTTATACAGTTAATCAACAGTTGCAGTATCTATCTCACTAAAAAAGTTTTCTGTAATTGACATCGATATCATACGGTTGATGTTTTTCAGGAGACAAAAGATAAATCTAATTGAGTGATATAAAGAGGCGCAATGCATTGGAGAGTTACTGTATTACTGTACATTTAAATGTGAAAGTAATTTTTATAAAAAAAAGATCGATGTTTTGAAACATCGATGTTTGAGAACATCGATGTTTTTTGGTCGATGTATCAATACCATCGATGTCTTAATTTCGAAACATCGATGTCTTGAAACATCGATGTTTTGCCTTCGATGTCGCACCCCTAATGGATACATAGGCTGCCTCACAAATTTTGTGAGATTAAAGTTTCAAATTCGGAATTATGCTGTAATTCGTTGGAAGAAAACGAGGGGCTGCTCTCTCATAAATTTTCGAAATTTAAGTGATAGAAAGGTGTTTCAGGGCTCTCTTGGAAATATTTCGGCCTTGAGGCTCTTAACTGCTACTTTGAATTATCTTTGTTGATGTATTGCAAAAGAGAGAGAAATTAACCTTTCCTTTTTAAAAACACATTTCAAAATTATTTCGGGACAATTTTCGTTGATTTTGGGAAGGGCACGGGTACCCTAGCATACCACTATTAGTGGTATACTTAGTGATTGAAACAAAATGTAATATAAATAAAGTTGATGTTTTAAAGAGCTGAGCAGGAATAATGCTTTGAATGGTTTCAATATTTTGTATGCACTGAAAGCAGCACTTTTTTTTTTTTTTTTTTGAGGGCTAAATAAGTAGAACGCATCAAATTTTTTAAATTCTCGGATTATGAAGAATACAAGTGACTACTCTTGCTACTAAGATAATCGCAATTTATTAAATATTATATTTAAAACCACGTAAACTATTATTATAACAAGTGAGTTTATTGTGAGACTAAAAATTTAATTTTAAGTTTAAATATGCTGTGATTTAAAATTAGCGCAAAATAATCAAAAGTTCCTTTATTAAAAGATTTAAACAATATGTATAATGTTAGGATAACAAATTGAAATTTATATTGGGGACTGCATCATTTCCTCGCACGCATAAAAATTTGAACGAAATAATAAATAATTAAACGAAAAATAAGCAATCAAATGCGAAAAGATTTATCATTGTCCAAAGGAATAAATGAAAAAAAAAAAAAAGAAGATGCAAAAAGATTTATCGCTTGTAAAACTAAATAAATAAAGTAAAACGACCGCAAAAACAGTGAATCAAGTGACTTGATGTCTACTAAAAGCAAAACGACATCAGCTAGGCTAATGTCTACTTGCTATATAAAGCAGTGGATCACGTGATATGCTATTTACCAATCACAAGAGCAATAGAAGCTTAAATGTCAGGCCACGGCAAGGTGAAATATTTAGCACTTCAGTTAGCAGATGGAATTCAAACCTATTTGCTTGAAAAAAGAATAAAAACTCGAAGTGATTCCCACAAAGAATGAAATAAATTGCTGATGTATTCTAGGTAGGTGCTGTTACAATATCGTCATGAATTCAATCCATTTGCGAGGAGGATAAATCATACGCTTACGTTTTAAAAAAATACGTTTGCCAGAAGACCAACAGAGAACTCATGTATTAACCAATTACGTATGAACAATTACGTTGTTGCTTTG
>JAXGGA010020646.1:0-17917 GCA_038373865.1 Uloborus plumipes | reverse complement strand
TGGTGGACTAAAATTAGATCATTTTCAGATTCGAGTTAAAATTTTTCTCAAAAGCAAGTGGCTAACTTAAGTCAGCAAAATCACTGTACCCCAATGTTATCATACGTATAAATATATCTGACATAATTCTTTTTTCTAGCCAAAAGCATTTTTAAACTAATTATTATCATTAAGTAATAAAAGAGGAAGAAAAGCATTTAATGAAATTAAATAGGCCCTTTAAATGAAATTATCCAGTAACAAATTCAAATAGTTCTCGTGTAAAACTTTTTTTTTAATGAAACTTTAGGATCACTATAATCCCTTTAACTAACTAATGACTTATAAATAATCAAATTTAATAACTAAAACCAAAGAAAGTTTTGCAAGTAAAATGAAAATGTATCGGTATTTGATTAACAATCTTAACAAGAAAGAAAACTTACAAAGTATATAAGCCAGACTTAACCTTTTAACCCCACAGCAAATTAGAAAAAAGCAATAAAAAGCATGAGATATCAGTAACATAACTGATTGCATAAAGATCATTACATGGAAAAGGGCTTGTGTTTATCGATATGTAAAGCTAGGTTAGAAACATTATTACTGACATTTCATGTAAGTAAATCTTCATTAATACCATCAAATGATTTTTCCTATTTTTCCAAGATAAATGAAATATTTTTTCGCATTCTACTATGTTAAAAATTTCCGGTGCTATTGACAGAAGCAGTAAGAGTTCATTTATCATTGGTAATCTGTTCGTTTAGAAGGAATGTTCCAAGACGTTCATTAATTTTCTTTTATCTCTTCACCCTCGTGATGTGGGAGTTATTAACACGTCATTTGGTATGAAATTTTTCAGGCTAGGTTTTCATTTCGTAATACATTTTTAAAGGAACTATTTTTCTAAAGTAAAGAGATTAAGGGAAAGAAACTTCTCAAAGTTTCATAAATAGTTCATTTGCGAATTATTCTTTTTTTTTTAATAATAATTTGAAAAGTATTTTCATTAGCTGAAGTTTTGGAATACGTAACAAAATTAATTGAATATTTCAACTTTAAAAGCATTTGGATGTTGAGATAAGCAACTTGAAAAACTAACATATTTTAAAATTGTTTCAGTATATTTAATGAAAATAAAATAAAACCAACGGTATTAAATTTAAAATAAATGCATTTATGAACGGTAGTTACAACTTTCTTATACACCGCTCTAGTAAATAACATAATGGCTAAATATAATTATTGCGTAGTATTAAAGTAAAATTAGTGATGTGCATCACTAATTTTTCCACAAACTTTTATTTATATTTATTATCTTTTGATAAAAGCTTTACTAAAACAGTTTTGTTTACAGTTTTTATAATAAACTAAGTAGTTTTGGATCCTTGCGGGTGATTCATATTGCTTCTTTAATTTTTATTGGTCAAATTTGTTTTATATCTACATTCTGCACAATAAATATGCTTTATTTTCATCATTTTTCACATCACATTTTGACAGAGTTCATTAAAAAATTAAGGGATGAGAAGGTAATAACCTGTTATACTAAAAATCAAATTAGATTACTTAAATTTGATTATCCAAATGTTACAGCCAGCAAGCAACTATTTTTGAATGTTGGAAATATCTGTTTGTTTATCGCTTTGTGCTACAAATATATAATTCATCTCAACTTACGAAGATGGGTTGCAGCTTTTGAAGAGTTAAAACAGATTGTAAAATTAATTTAAAATGCAGTAAATTAAAAACATACATAAATACACCAAAAATATTGCAAATATAGAACAAAGAGAAGCAACCGTGATTAGAATATTTAAGAAAAAATTAGACAAAAAACAATTTTTACTATTTACTTTTCTCTCGTAAAGATATGTCTGACAGAATGAATGTGAGATTAGGGTGGTCCTTAGCATATGGTCAAAAAATTAATTTCATATTTTCATAAGTCTTACCCCCTATTTTTTTTTCCTTTGGGGTTAGTAAGTAAGTAGTAAAAATTATTTTTAAATATTTCAATAATAACACAGTGCTCTCAAAGGGGATGAAAAATGAATAAAATATCAGCGAAATTAGTGAAATTTTCAAAACATCTTTTAATAACTATTTTATAGTATAAGTAATATTTTGTAGAAAAATAATGATAAGAAGGACATGAATTGCTTAACTCCAAATCAAATTTCTATAATGTTAAGCTGTAATAATACTAGTTCAATAGGCTTTTTGTCAGTAAATGCTTTGATCATCGGATGGGAAACGGCTTACGATAATCGTATTAACAATTTGCAGTAGGTATTGCTGTTTGCTTCTCATTGTGTGTTATAATATTATGGTATTCTTCCATAAGCTTACACCTCTTTCTGCAGGTATCATAATCAACTGCTAAGTTATTGACTACTGTTTAGGGCCAAGTTGATAATCATGAAGAGTACTACCAGGTGGACGGGTCATGAGCAATAAAGTCAAAGGGTATTTTAAACCGCTTAAAAAACTTGGATGTTCTTTTTGATACAAAGCTATGGAGGTTTTTGTTTGTAAACTCCTAATATCCTAATATCCCTGCAACCTAATATCTGATTAGTTTCAGTTCCTATCAAGTATACATACTTGCGAAGACTCCTGTTTTGTGCCATTTTTAATTATCAAAATACTTGCACCCGCCTTGTTCGGAAGATAACGCAATATTGAGCGGGAAGCGCGAAAAGAAGTATTCCAACAAAAATGCTGACACAGCGTAAACTGTGCTGACTATCGGAAATCACGTGGGCAGACAAGTTATTTTAAATTATATTTTAGTGTATGTTAGATATTACTTACTTTATTCACTTTCATGAATTTTATTTATTTTTTCCCCTCTTAAAAAAGAGAAAAGTTACTAATTTTCATAAAAACTTCGACTTTTAAAGCTTTTGAGGCACCATTTAAAATTGTAGGAATGATTTAGTTTTTTTTCTACATTAGTGTTAGACCAGAAGGGAAAAACTGAGGGGGTAAGACTTAGGAAAAAAAAAAGTTGAAAAATAAGGACCACCCTAATGTGAGATATTTTCCTCACCCTATAATCCTACCTTGAAACTTTTTTTTATCATTAGTATTAATATTTATTAAATTAATTATTTCCTTTTATTAGCCTACTTTCCCGTTAAAAATAAAAGAAAGACGAAAAAAGTATTAAAAGTAGCTTAATGCATCGAAAAAATATCGCCAAGTCCAAAAAATATCGCCAAGTTAAAAAAAAATATCGCCAAGTCCAAAAAATATCGCCAAGTTAAAAAAATAAAGAGGTAAAATGAATATCGAAAAATTAAAAATTTGAAAGTAGGGTATTGAGATGGGGAATTTGTGTGTCGGTCTGTCGGTCGTTCTGTCGGTCGGTCTGTCGGTCGGTCTGTCGGTCTGTCTGTCCCCCCCTAATAACTTTTGAATGAACATTCCGATTTGGACAAACTTTTTTTTGTTGGAAAGATCTCGGCGAGTACAGCTCATTCCGGTGATTTGAACAATTTTTGGTTCAACTTTGAGCCGTTCAAATAACCGGTCCCGCGATACTAACTTTTGAATGAACAGTCCGATTTGAACAAACTTTTTTTTGTTCGAAAGATCTTTTCAAGGATACTTCATTCCCGTATCTACATTTTCGATTTGAACAATTTTTCGTTCAACATTGAACCGTTTAAGCAACCTTTCTCCACCTAATAACTTTTGAGTGAACAGTCCAACTTAAACGAGCCCAAAAAATATCGCCAAGTCCAAAAAATATCGCCAAGTCCAAAAAATATCGCCAAGTCCAAAAAATATCGCCAAGTCCAAAAAATATCGCCAAGTCCAAAAAATATCGCCAAGTCCAAAAAATATCGCCAAGTCCAAAAATATCGCCAAGCCCAAAAAATATCGCCAAGTCCAAAAAATATCGCCAAGTCCAAAAAATATCGCCAAGCCCAAAAAATATCGCCAAGTCCAAAAAATATCGCCAAGTCCAAAAAATATCGCCAAGTTCAAAAATATCGCCAAGCCCAAAAAATATCGCCAAGTCCAAAAAATATCGCCAAGTCCAAAAAATATCGCCAAGTCCAAAAAATATCGCCAAGCCTAAAAAATATCGCCAAGCCTAAAAAATATCGCCAAGTCCAAAAAATATCGCCAAGTCCAAAAAATATCGCCAAGTCCAAAAAATATCGCCAAGTCCAAAAAATATCGCCAAGCCCAAAAAATATCGCCAAGCCCAAAAAATATCGCCAAGCCCAAAAAATATCGCCAAGTCCAAAAAATATCGCCAAGTTAAAAAAAAATATCGCCAAGTCCAAAAAATATCGCCAAGTCCAAAAAATATCGCCAAGCCCAAAAAATATCGCCAAGTCCAAAAAATATCGCCAAGCCCAAAAAATATCGCCAAGTCCAAAAAATATCGCCAAGTCCAAAAAATATCGCCAAGCCCAAAAAATATCGCCAAGTCCAAAAAATATCGCCAAGTTAAAAAAAATATCGCCAAGTCCAAAAAATATCGCCAAGTTAAAAAAATAAAAAGGTAAAATGAATATCGAAAAATTAAAAATTTGAAAGTAGGGTATTGAGATGGGGAATTTGTGTGTCGGTCTGTCGGTCGGTCTGTCTGTCCCCCCCCCTAATAACTTTTGAATGAATATTCCGATTTGGACAAACTTTTTTTTTTGTTGGAAAGATCTCGGCGAGTACAGCTCATTCCCATATTTGATTTTTCGATTTGAACAATTTTTAGTTCAACTTTGAACCGTTCAAACAACCGGTCCCGCGATGCTAACTTTTGAGTGAACAGTCCGATTTGAACAAACTTTTTTTTGTTCGAAAGAGCTTATCAAGGATACTTCATTCCCGTATTTACATTTCCGATTTGAACAATTTTTCATTCAACATTGAACCTCTCAAGCAAGCTGTCACCCCTAATAACTTTTGAGTAAACAGTCCGAAAAAAATGACTGACTGTGCAGACGATTTTTTGTTTATTTATTCATTTGTTTTATTGAATTTATTATTATTATTATTTTTTTTTTGGCAGACGATTTTTTTTTGTAACAAAAATGTTTCATTCACTAGGGCATTTTATTCTTAATTTATATTTAACAACTGGCAACGGATTAAAAGTGAAATTCGAGACATTTTATCAACGGACGAGTTTTTTTTTTCTTTTTTTTCTTTTTTTTTTTCTTTCTTTGATAAAATGTGTTTTGATGTACTTTGTACTTTTAATTTTTTTTTGAAAACAATTGAGGAATTTTTCTACGGAAGAACTGTAACAGTTACATTCTTTAAAAGGTGCGACAAAACTTTATTTATTCATTTATTTACTTTTTATGTGTCTATTTCATCTGATGAGAGAGGTATATTTTGCTTTTAAAGGTATGTTTGACATGATTTTTAGTCTTAGATAATCAAGAGAATAATGATCAGATGCTAGAATGCCGATGTCGATGTACGGGAAAGTAGGCTCGTTTAGTTCTTGACAGAACTTCTTGTTTTGCCACTAGAGTGACTTTTGCGAGTTTTTAGCAGTATTTCTTGCTTTTATTTTTTCCCTTTCTATTCCCCTTTTTCTTCTACTTTTTTTTCGTCCTTTTCTTTATTTTTTGAACTTGTTTGAAATGTATGATGAAAAAAATATGTGTCATTGCAATGTTGCGGATAATACTACCATATTATGTGTTAATTTAACTCACTACGACATTTTCAAAAGTCCATGTTTTTAGAAGGATGCGTGTCAATAACTGAAAAGAAACCTTTTTTAGCTTAAAAGATATTGAGACCATGCACTTCCTTGGTTTGACATTTGACAAGTTTTCATCCAGGTCAGTTTTGAAACAAAAATAATGTCACTAAACTAAACTTTTTATCAGCAAAATTTGTTTTATTTCTAAATGATTTCAAAAATAAATAAATAAATAAATAAAAGACTCGATATAAAGGCACTCAATTTTACAAAACATTGTTTAAATTGCAATTGGGGCATTATCTCCACACATGAAATCAAATGTTATCTCGAGTTTTAACAGTAGTGACAGGCCTCTGCAGAAATGGATTTTCTCTTATTAAAAGTGAGTTTCTTTTACGTATTCTTTCCCCTTTTTTGTTAGAAGGTTGAGTGTTAATTTAATATGTAACAAACTTTAGGTTTAACGATATTAATATCCTACATGAAATAATATAACATTGATTTGCCAATACACAATGCTTTATGTATATTTGTGACTGAAAATATACTTTTTAAAAAGCTAGAAATATGGAATCTGAATCATTTGAATATGAAGGCGCAAAACTTAATAAAAAAGCGGTTTATCATTTTCAGCTCAGCTGCAGATACGACTTTTGTGCTTAGCACTACAGTATACTACTGAACGTTATTCCGCGCTAAGCTGTCCAAGAAACAAATTAATCCGATATTTCGCCAAGTGAAATACATTTATGCGTGGAATAATACTTCAATAGCTCTTTTGAGTTAAAATTTGAAATCACCTAATGCGGCGATAAACATTGTGCTTATTTGCGTATGTTTTTCTAAGATAAAGAAAAATTGAGCATCATCTTCGGTAACCATAAAATAGGCTTAAATTTTGTGTGTAATAACCATCATTCGTTTTTAGTTTTTAATAAGGGCCCGCCTCTTCTTAAAATTCTACGTAACAGTGTTACTACGTGAGTTTGTATAAAACTTCCCTTGCTATATAAAAAGGTTCCAATAATTGAAATAAATGTTAAAGTATAAAATCTCATAGCAGCATTAAAGTAGTGAAAAAATTAGTACACTCTAGGGTAGGCCAAACAGTGAAAGAACCCCCCCCCCCCCCCAACCCAGTGAATGAACATCGTGTAATTTTTATTGAAAAAAGTAGTTCAAAACATTTTTTCTAGTTGAAATATTTGTTGTCACTTCTTTTTACACATTCCTAGAAAGAAAAATCTAAAATGATGCTGTATGTGTCCACTGGTTGGAGTGTTAATTCACTGAACTCGGTATTTTTTTTTTTCATCAACCCCAAAACACCTGATGCAGAACCAAAAAAGTTCTCTCAATTTTCTAAACATAATTACATATATAATTCTTAAATTTCTTTTACTGCTATGCATTACATGCTATATTTTTTTAAATGATTTTAAGTTGTTAATTCATTGGTCGGTAACCTTATAAAGAAATAATTGAACAATAATGCGAAAACTTAAGTGCACAATAATCAAACTGGAAAATAAATGGGATCTGTAATAACAGAATCTTAAAAAAAATGAAAAAAAGAAAGAAAATAAAAATTCATCTTTCTCACTACTCTAATAATTTCTCAAGATTTAAAATATATAATTATTCACAGACATAACAAATAAAATTAGCAAATGCAGGATTTTTACAAAATGCTGATACAAGTAACTTGAAGTGTAGACCTAACATTAAGTAATAGCATCAAGTCAAAATCCGGTAAACATCTTTATTACTTTTAGGCAAAATGTAGCAACTAATAGCTTTACTGTTAAAAAAAATAATTACGTACCAGAAAACCAGAAATTGCTCCATTCACAGAATTTTGTCTTCTTAAAATCTACCTGACAAATTACACTAGGTTAAAATATTAATGAATTATAATGCTTTTTCTTCGAACACAAATCCATATAAATGGAGAGAGGTTTTCTGTGTACTTATTTTCTCTCCTAATTTTAACAAGTCTCTGTTATCTTAACAGGAATTATCTCAGTCTGGAAGAAAAATATATTGTAGCAGCTGTTGCCATATTAAAGAACAGTAATTCCGACGAAGATTTACGCAAAGTCTTTAAAGTCAGGTTTAATCGATTGATAGCAGCTCTTTTCCAACGATGTCCTCAGCGAATAGCCACGATCGAACACGGATGGAATAAATTGAGCCACTTTATATCAATGTAAATCTATCCGAGTAGATCCATAAGGAAGAGTGGTTTTAAGAAAAGAAGACTTATGGAACATGTTTTATGACTTCGCGTTGCTTTTTTTTTCTTGGGATAAGAAAGGAGGGAGAACATCGTTTCCATGGCTTTTGTGTGCCGCAAGAAGGATCTGCTTCTTAAGAACTCAAAAACAAATCGGTTTTTGTTTTTGAAATAGTTGATTGAAATTCAGAGTCAATAAGAAAGTTTTCAAGTTGTTATTAAAAAAACTGATTTGACATAAATGTATAGCAAGACTAGGTACGTATTGCACAAATACTTACAATATGCTTATGACAATGCAATAGAAATGTGCCAAATCGGCAAGATTTTGAAATTCAAAAGCATTAGCATTAGAATTTCTTTAGCTTGCCAAATGTTGTCCATAGATTTATATACAACTATGTCTTGCTCAACGGTTAAATTTTCTATTGAATCTTGGGAACTGAGAATAGACAGCACTTATTCAGGGCAAAACTAATCAATGCTGATAGGGGACTTAGATTGCAAATCAAGCCCTTATTACTTTGGTTTATTTACGCTTCTTAGAATTTTACTTAAAAAGAGAAAAATCAAAACTTATGTAATGGATATAAAGATGATGCTGCCATTTAAATTAAGGAATAAAAAGCGAGGAAGTTTAATATTATTTTTAATCAATATGAGATGGGCCGTTTTATTAATATTGTAACCGATGGATCGTTAATTGCAATTTCGATATAAACCAGTTCGAACGTACGCAAATTTAATGCATAATAGAAAGTGGTTACAATAAACATACCCACGCCCTTAAAACTTTTGACTGCTGTAACAATGGTTATCTTGAAATTCTTTCTGTCCGTGCATAGCTAAATAGAAGCGCTCGGTGCTACATAAAACATCGAACAAGGTGTTGATTATCAGCATAAATTTCTCCCAGAATGAACAACACTCGCATAAATTTAAAATTCCTCTGCTTCGGTCGTTCAAGAAACATATTTCTTACCGAAAGTACGTGCTAAAATTACAAATGATCGAATTACGAGGTCGTGTAAACATTCACCTGTTTATGTTAGTTCTCTTAGCTTGAATTTTAATTTGCTGTACATTACGATGATCATAAATAGAATTTTCTGAAAACTAAATCGTGCTTACTCTTTCCTTAAAGGAAAAACATTAAAGGGAGTGTTTCATTTTCATTTTCAATTACAGTAGTGGTTTTCCTCCTTTTCTATTATTTTTTTCTTTCTTTTTTTTTTTAGTTATAAGCAATACATTTTTCTTTTATACATTTTTAAATGCTAAATTAATTGCAAATGTATACTCGGAATCATTTAAAAGTTTATGCACTTGTCTTCAATCAACCCTATTGCCCTTTATTTGTTTATTATTTTACATTTAAATCAAAAACCTAAAAATCATACTTGCATTGTGTCCAAAATTAGAGGTTTAAGTATTATGTCAAAAGTATGCTTGCTTTCGTAAGCAAAACATTTTGTTTGTTACCCTTAAAAATACTTTTATTTAATTATTAACATAATAAATATTTAATTTGAGCCGTCACGAGAAGGAAAAATTGCACCTTTTTGGTGGAATGGCCCTTCAAATAATTTCCAAACATACATGGTATCGCAAAAAACAACATTTTTTTAAATGTGAAATGAAGTTTTTTTGTATAATAATTTTTAAAAAAAGTGGGTGAACTTTTATGCTTCTGTTTCAAGTTTTTTGGTAGTTGAAAGGAAATTGACGCAGTAATGTAATGCGTCTAACTTGTGGACGAACACAACATTTTATAGGGAACTTATTTTTGCTAATTCCTGTGGGAAAACGTTTTTAAAACCTGTCCCCTCTACAAAAAACATGGCATTGATTAATAGCATTAAATTATATGAAGAACAATAATGGACTTCTGAGCCAAAATATTTGATATATGTTTAAAATAAGACTGAAAAAGTTTATCGCCAGCTCTACTGTAAATGATCCAAGTTAAAATAGTATATCTGAAGTGTATTTTGTTTATATTATTAACTTTGGCATACTTTTTTCTTTTAAAGTTTGTATCATATTTATAAGTTATAGTGGGCAAATATTAATTTATTTAGTTAATCTTGAATTGCAAGCTCGCCATAAGCATGGTTCTTTTAGGAATGATTTGATCCATTCAGGCTCACTCAGGCACTCAACTTAATCAGGGTGTTTCAAGTGCATAGGGAAAAAGGATTGATGTATGCAATTATTTTCTTTTTTAATTTCTTCTTTGTTCTACATTAAATGCCTTTCTATTAAAACTCGTGGTTAAAATAAAAAATAAAATAAAAAACTATGATTTGCAGTTCGACAAAGGCAGTTTTTTAACTTAAAAAAAAAAGAAAAAGAAAAACAAAAGGGCAACCACAAAGTCAGCTCATTTTCTTTTTAATTGATGTTTAGAAATATTTCCCCGACATTATTTTGTTCCTAATTGAATTTTGATTTTAATCATAGGAAAGAAATTCAGCTCTTACCAAATGACAAATTTTACTACTTGTAAAACCGTTCAAAGCATCTTATCAAGCCCACAAATGTAACGTTTTCTGTTTACTTTCTTCTAATGCAACTTATCCCGCTGGAATGCGTGTCATGACTGAAAATATAAATTAGGAGAAATGAAGACACATTCCTTTTACGAGCAGCATGCGAAAATTGCTTACCCTTGTGGTCGTAAATTTTACGCGTCTCACATTTCTTTAGGTGTTGCTTTTGGAGGAGATTAGAATTTG
Source organism: Uloborus plumipes (assembly GCA_038373865.1). Lineage (NCBI taxonomy): Eukaryota > Metazoa > Arthropoda > Arachnida > Araneae > Uloboridae > Uloborus > Uloborus plumipes. Next base: position 7,278 of record JAXGGA010020646.1, on the reverse strand, counting down.
TGTGTGTAAGCATTCTATATCAATAAACCTAGAAGAATTTATAAATATTTAGGAAAATATATTTTAAGTACTTCTCATCTACGGCTGATTAATCTCAACTCAAATTATGACAAATCGATAGAAATAACTTTCAATGCTCTCAAATTTCATAAAACAATGAATTTCACCAAAGATAAAAAAGTAATTTATCTACGACGTGGTAATGTTTAGTTGTGCAGAAGATGGATATATTTTGTTACTTCAGCTATGATTTAAAAGCCAATTTAAGTATTTCTTAAAGTCAAAAAAAATTTGGCAAAATTTTAGCAAAGTAATAATTAGGGATTTTAAGAAAAGAGGTAGACGAGTTTAACGCAAACAATGTTCTCATATAGTAACTCAAGCTTATATTATTTAACTTAGAAGGACATCTTTTGATGTTATTTTATATTATATGTACATATTTGAATTTTTAATACACTCACGCGTTCTTTGAAATTCTTCTTCACCTCACTGAGGGGAGGGGGGCGGAAATCGCAAACCTTTGTTCTACATTCTGTACTACTAAATTAATTTTTAACGTAAATTTTAAAGGAGAAAATAACTTCAAGCATAGTTATCGAACACATAGATCAATGATTTATCTTGTAATAATTACACCAACGCAAATAACTACATTGTTAAATATAGAATCAGAATCTGTAGGAATGCCTAGAAGTGAATACAAGTTTCAAATAATTAACATACTAAAAATCTAAACTAAAAACTATTTCAAACAATTTACATGTCTTTTTATTAGCCCATTTATGTGAAAAGTTTGTTTAGAGCTAAAATTAAGTACAAAAATTAGACTAATAAGACCAATTTTCATTAAAATTAGTCAAACGCTTTCAACTTAATGTAAAAGAACTATAAATAGGTACACACAAGTGAGTATTTCTAATTATTGATAAGGCACGTATAGTGTTTGGATCCAATATGTACCGAATGAGGCTCCTGCACTATCCGCAGGTTTCTCAGGGGACTAACCAAAGTTCGGGGACCTCTCATCCAACCAAATGCCGACTTTAGGACGCTGTGGATTCAGATACAAATCTCATCCGAGGGCTCCCATTGCCTGCTAAATTTACCTGTCTAAACGCGGCTGACTAAATACAAATCTGGCCAAACATATGTGTCGTGAAAGATGGGAATTTAGCGTTACCCCAAGCGACATCATGATTAGGCTCCCAGCATCATGTCCTTGATTCTAGTCGGTATCCGACACTGGGCCGTGGTAGCACGATCGGTAAGTCTTCGAACTCATGACCGGAGGGTCCCGGGTTCGATCCCAGGCGATCAAAGATCCACCGTCTTGATTCATGGTGGCTGGGGGACGTTAAAAATGTCGTGGTCACAAAGTCCTCCAAGTGAAACGATACCCCTGGGGGTGCTGGGCCAAGTTTTTCTCGGCCCTTGGTCTGGTTCAAGAAAAAAAGAGCAGGACCCTCTTAAGGGCCCTATTCCGGTTACACCACGAGTTGTGGTAGGTATGGGGGACCCTGGAATGTGTGAAATGTGAAGGTATCAGACACTAGATATTAATAAAACATGCTTAAATAGTGCGCCTTGAATGAAGCATTGACACATTTATGTAATTATAAAGCATGTGAGGGGTTGATAAGTTGTAGTGCTTTTAAGAGATTAACTAAAGTAAAAGAGTTAGAATCATTTGCTCTTTATAATTTTCACATGTTATTTTTTTCAAGAAAGATGAATAACTGTACAAAAATAAAATTATATCTATGTTTTACGAAAAAATATTTTTTCCTTATAAGAATTTATTGAAATTAGCTAGCACGTAAGATCCGGCGGTAAGAGCTTCATTATAATAAAATATGCAATGTTACAAATATCTGCCTTGCTTTAGTCAATAGTCGATGCTGACCATAATGATGAGAATGATAAGTTTACATATTTAGCTTTAGTGATTCTACATTACTATTATAAGCCTACAATAATAAACCGATCCTAATTGTAAAAAATAAATTAAGAAACACTATTGTATATCTTAATGCTAAAAAAATATTACAAAACAGCAAAATTACGATTTAAAACGAACCATTGAACCGATTCCTCCGCTTTTACTTAAAATAAAAACTCTTGTCCTCCATAAAAGTATGAATCTTAATAAGCTTACTCAAGTCATACAAATCTGTACTCAAATGTTCTATTAGATATTTGCAAATACGGATGCTTTGAAAGTTATATCATAAAAAAGAAACATTTTTCTCTAGTTCTCAAAATATTTCTTTGCATTTCTTAGGAAAGTCTGATAGGAATAGATGATTAATGAGTCGTGTATTTTGCTATTTTTCTTCAACATCCTTTTTTAGGTTTTGTCAACAAAAATTCATTTGCATCTTATATAAAGAAAATGTAAGATTTTTGCTTACAATGAATTTGATTTATGTTACAAGTTAATATTTTGTGCTTACACTTGTTGGAAAGATTTTTTCTGGAACTATTCTTTCTTTACCATAATTTATCATTTTTTGAATTAAGAAAAATCTGATTTTTACTAGCAAACGAGAAATAACGCTATTTTAACAAATCTCGTTTTTATGTGTAAAATCTATGAATTAAGAAAACACCAAAATATTATTCATTTTCCAAAAAGAAAAAAAAGTTTTGTTACAAATAGAATTATGGTATTTTTTTACAACGTATTTTCAAAATAAGAAGAGCGTTAATGCACTTCTAAAAAGTATGATATGGATCATGCAGTTAAATGCTACATTTAAAGCCAGTTTTGAAATTAGAATGCAGAATATTTGCTTTGAAAATTGCAAATTGCTATTTCCAGCAAAGTACTCGAATTAAAAATTTTATTCTTAACCAAGTCAAAATCTCGAAACGGGTTTTTCTAATTCGTTATTATGTTATACTTTTATTATTTTTGAAGGAAAAAAAACAGTAATTTTAAGCTTCTGCCAAAGTACAGTTTTTTTTTTTTTTTTGAAACGCTATGTGGCAGAACAACGGTGGATAAAGTCATAAAATGGTGAATGCCATGAGCAAAAAGAGGAATTACGCTGTTCCTTATGATGGGTAAAATTACTTATACACAGTCTAAATCTGGAGTAATGGGCGTTGTAAAAACGAGTACGATTGGTAAGGAGAATTTATGCAAGTGAGACAATACGGGAACTTTCGTTTAAAGGGAATAGTCTAATCCGTTTTCAAACGTCTGTATCACGCACTGTAAAATAATTGAGTAACCTTTCTCCATAAATACGGTGGCAGCAATGCTCCTTCCACTGCTGCGGAGTAACTTAACCAATGTATCTGGTGCAAAAAAACACATCAATTGTGGAAGGTTACACCATGATAATGTAACTATAACGTAAGGTTCCATCAATTTTAGTGTAAGGTTGCACCCGAATTCTCTTCAAAAGAAAGAAGGAAAAAAGAGCATTCATCAGGCTGAAATATTACTTTCAACTATTCGTTGATTTCGTGTTTATCGGGTAGATGCTTTCCTACTACCAATCAATTTTCTACAATTTCGTAAGTTATTTTAATGACACACGATAGTATCGAGTCCAGAATAGCAAACCTACCGCGCGCAAAGCAAAGCAAGCTCCTTTGACCACTCGGCCGATTAAGGCACATTTTGGTTAAGAGCTCTGCGCCAATGTTTGTCTTAACGTATGCGTTTTTGAATATCTGATAGTAATTTCAACGCTTGGTGGAACTTTGCACCGACTGCGTGAAATTGTCCTTCAACAATTAAAGTTTTCTTAAAATTGGAACAGCTATCTCTAGAAGTTGTGCAATATTACACCAATTAACAACGGAAACGTTAGGCAATTTTTATAGTGCAGTTAATCTTCATTTTAAACCATTCTAATGCATTTATATGTTCTCACATATACGTTCAAAAAAGTGTTGCTCTTAACTCGATAGCTAATTTTAGCAGGTACATTTTTTTTAACGACCATTTTTCTTTAGTATTTTACAATTTCTTAACTCCAGTTTACTTACTAAAGCAAACTTTGAATCCTTCAAGAACACTAAAACAAATTTTTTATAGAATTCAAAACCATGAATATTTTTCGAAAACACTTTTTAAACCAACCTCTACATTTTTAAGTACACTCAACACTAGTAGTTTTTACTATGCATACTTTTGCGATTAATTTAACAATTTAAAGTAATTATACTAAACCATTTTTTAAACTTTAATTTTAATAAATCTTTATAGTAATACATTATTATGTTGTAAAAAAAAAACAGGTGACTTGAGTGCATGTCAATAGCAATTAAGACTTATACATTACAATTTAAATCCTTAAGGTTAACTTTTAATTAGATGTTGTCAAGAGTTATACTATTAAAACGAATTTGTAATGCAATATCCAAGTGCGAAAATACCTAAATGAAAACTATATTTTATTTCCTCCTTTAGGAGTTAAGAATAAAACTAGAAAATAAGGGAAAAACTCTAGGAGAACTTGTGATTTATCATCATGCTTTCTAAAGCTCATTTCAGGCAGTAATTAGTACTTTATCAAAAAAGCAGCTCAACTTTTAATTAAATGAAAATTTACTTCAGGATTCTGAAATGTACCCTTAAGTATTAATTAAAATAAGCGCTCGTGCAAAAGTGGTAAAAATATCCACAGAAAATAAGATATTTCTTGAATGAAAAGTAAACAGAAGTTTTGAAACTTTTTACATACCTGACAATAAAAATAATAAAAAGAAAGAAAAAGAAAAGAAGCGAAAAAAGAGAAAGTTGTCGCAGAAACGAATCAATTGTGATAAAGAAGTAAAGTCGTGTCTCACTAATGGGCGAATTTTGGCAAAAAAAAAAAATGCTTTAAAACGAAACAGCAAATGAACCATGTTTCTTGATTCTTTTTTTGCTAGTAAGACTGTCACCTGCGTCCTAATAAAAAACCAAGAAAGAAAACGATTTATTAGCCACAGTGTATACGTAAGAATGTTACAAAAGAGAAAAAAAAAACAACTTGGCCATTAAAGTATTTTTCAGAGCTGATGAGGAACAAATAAATATTTATTTTTGGAAAACAGGTGTTGGGACTGGATGTAATAAGAGCATTACGCGATCCAATTGAAACACAATTGGCAATGTATTATTCAAATGAATAGGTCCTAACTTCGTTAAAATACATCATTTCCCCACAGAAAGAAAATATATCAACATAAAGGAAAACAGGAATGTTGAACCAGAAGCTCGTCTAGGTTAAACCGAAATTTAGGTAAAAATATATATTTTTTTAAATTCTAGTCAGTTTAAGGGGAAAAAAAGTCCTGCATCATTATGATAATCATTGGATTATCCACATAGTAACTTCAAATGTAATCTTTTTACTTTTTTCTATATCTAATATATATAAGAAAGTATTGCATTTATGAAGATTTTTGAGTCTTGAAATATTTGTAAGTTTTGAGATGTTCTGAGTTCATTTTTATCGTTTTTGGAAAGTATCTTTTCTTTTTCTTTATCTGCGCGTCTATCAGAGTCTGCGTGTATGTTGTCTGTTTGTATATATATGTAGGAATGTACGTATGTATGTATGTGAGTGATTGGTTCTTGTCTCCACTCTTGCACAAAACTCATTCCATGAAGGCCAGCAAAATTTGGTTACGTGTACCCCATGTGCATTAGTGCCCATTAGGGTTTGGCGACAACCCCTCAAAAAGGTGGAGCGATTGAACATTTCCTCTGATTTGAGTGACTGCCAAACTTTCAGAAGTAATGGGAGAAATCCAACGGAAATTGAAACTTTGTAAATGCACTGGTGTTGATTCAATTTTGGTTTAAATATCTCAAAGGGGAGTTGAGCAATCTAACGTTTCTTCTCATTACTTGTGACTGCCATACCTCGCAAAGTAAAGAACAGAATTTAAAAAATATATTGATCGACAGGAAGATCGCAGAAGTAACAAAAATTGAATGGTGAATTTTGGCACCAATAGCTCCAACGGGGAAGTGCAATCTCAAGTTTTTTCTTTCACAATGAGACTACTCTAACTTAAATCTTTGCTCTGATTTGGGTGGAATTTGGAATAAGAGTGGACCTACACGGAAACAAGCAGCTAGTTGACATCTGGCCACTTGAGTTAATTAATTACCTCAAATGAGAAAATAAATATCATTATACTGTAATTTTAATAATTGTAGGCAGAAAGTCGGAAAACTTTTAACAATTTCAATTTTTATATCTTGTCATCCTCTATTTGCTAGCAAATGAAATGTTCGTAATTAAGTTAGGCAAGGTTTATCGAATGATTTTTTTGATTTAAGATAGTTTCCTCTACTGTTTTATTTATGTACGCAAAAGAGACTCATTCCCTACGCAAACATTGCGGTACCAAAAATTAATGCCAATGAATAAAGATTGCCCATTTCCAGTTCGAAATGTTCCCGTTTTTGCAATTGCAATTATATGATTATTCTTTAATGTATGTCAATACCAATTTCATTTTTTTAATTGGCCATCACTCATTTTCACTCATTTAGTTTATTTTAAAAATATACATTCTAAGCTGCTGAAATAGCATATTGAAAACAAATATGTTTCCTTAATGTAAAAAAAAAAAAAACAACTCTCCATTTTTTTATGTCATGTTAGTTAATAAGTAAGTTTATTTCTTTCACAACAGTATTTGAAAATAATATAAGCAATAGCAAGTACCATAATTAAATTTACCAGAGTTTGATAACTTTGAATGAAATAAAGCCACACACGCAGCCAAAATGTGTAATAACGTTCTGAATGAGCAAATATAAAAAGAGCACGCATTTTCCAAATTCTTTTGAAGAAAAAAAAATCCTAGATCCTGTTTCAGGGAGAAAGAATGAAGTTTGCAATAAGAATAAAACAAGCAACAAACATATAAGAAGGAAAAAAAAACAGAATGCCTCTGGGATAAGAAAATGCAAAATTTCGGTCTTGTCCCTTTTATTTGTTCGGTGGCTCCCTTATTTAGTAATAGTATCGAAGAAACAAAACAGCAAAAAATAAACTCCCTGGACTCATTAATCATAAACGATGCCGGTGGCATCAGAAACAATGGGAAAGAAATATTGACTTTTGTAAAGAGTATTGATCTATGTTTTAGAATTCATTACCGAAAAATATTTTCTTTATGTGCCTATGGTGGAAGCTTTCATTTCATTTCGATATTAATCTTGCATTATCTCAAATCATATTTCTTTTCATTATACGTGCTATTATTATTCTGCCTCAGGTAAAATGAATATACTATACATGATATTGGTTCTTA
>JAXGGA010020645.1:0-17918 GCA_038373865.1 Uloborus plumipes | reverse complement strand
GACAAGCTACATGAAGATGCTTTTTAGTTGTTCCTTGGCGTTAATCGGTGTCATGTTATGCATATATCAAAACGTTTACTCAGCCAACTTGTAACTGCAGCTGATTTTCGGCTCGTTTTTCTTGACTTCAGACTCACTATCTGTAGCTCCATGTACTGTAAAATTTTTGAGCTGAAATCTGTAACTCTGTGAAGAAGAATTTATGCTCTCTCAAAAAGTTTTCTTAAAGAACAGATTTTATAACCTTGATTGTTTTTCTATCATGACATTATGAAATCTGTCAGTCTTTTTCTGGGCACCCTGTAAGTTTCAACTACATGATTTAGGTTATTCTAATTGATAGTATGATTATCGAACATATAACACGTATATTTATATTTTAATGTGTTTTTCTGAAAATAATAATCAATGAGCATACTAGCTGCAAGTGAGAGGGTTTTATGTTACTTTAGTTGTAGAGTAGATATGCCAAACTTTTATTCTTACGAGCTATTTGTGTGTGTGTGAGCTATGTGTATACACTGTTAAAACTACAGGTTGCACAAAGCACCTTTAAGTGTAAAACTTTGTAACACCAGCGGCACCCCTGAAGGGAGTAAACTCCGCGAAGGGAGTTTACTGAGAGAGTCAAGTGTCACCCTTCAGGGGTTTCCGCTGGTGCTACAACATTTCACCTGTAGTTTTAACAGTGTACTAAACTTATGTACTACTGTGAACTCGCGATAATCGGTGGTCGGATTATCAGCGGGTAGTTCACTTTTTCTTTTTTACACTAGCTGCGTAGCCCGGCGTTGCACGGGCTGTAATGTAGTGAAGGCAGTTTGAGAAAACTACTCGCCACCAAGGCGGCTCGCATTTAAAGAAATGAGGAAAGTTTAAACAGTTTACTCGTCGTCAAGGCAGCTCGCCTTTACAGTAGCGAGGAAAGTTTCAATTACCTACTCGCCGCCAAGGCGGCTCGCTTTAAAGTACCAAGGAAAAGTTTAATAAACTACTCCCCGCTAAAGCGGCTCGCTAAAAAGCTTTCCTGCATCAAAGAATCAATTGAATTATTTGCACATGCTTCCTCAAAAATAAAGACGATGTCAAGTAGCGCATACTTAGCACTCTCCCTAAATTACAAATAAAATTCCTTTCCAAAAACAATTATTTCCAAACCGCTTTCTTCCGATAAAATTAATTGCAAAATTCTAAACGAAAAAGTTCTTTTAATATTTGGATCGAAGCCAGAAAAAGTCCCTTCTAAAAACAGCAATTGCAATTTTATTTAAAAACACATTTTCAAAATGGTACCTGAGAAAAAATATGTCATTAATAATTAGAATAAAAACAATTGTTAGAACTTTGTTATAACACGTATTCAAAATGACAATGAAAAAAATAACACTCTTTCATTTTAAGGCAGGAATTCAAGTGAAACACGGACGATCGCAACTCACCAATGCAATCGCAAATTCCAAAATTTGGATTCAAGTGAAACGATTTCACTTGAATTCGACTTACAGTAGCGGTTGCAATATGCGATCGCCTCGAAGCGACTGCAATGGTGTTTCACTTGAATTCGGCCCTAAAAAGTTCAACTTAATTAACGTTTTAATTTAAAATGGCAACGGTAAGAAAAAATGTCTTGGAAGTTTAATCATTAATTAGGCTTAATCGCTTTAAATTTGACTACTTATTAATTAAACATTCGCTTTAAATTTGACTACTTATGGATCGCAGCCAGAAAAAGTCCCTTCTAAAAACAGCAATTGCAATTTTATTTAAAAACACATTTTCAAAATGGTACCTGAGAAAAAATATGTCATTAATAATTAGAATAAAAACAATTGTTAGAACTTTGTTATAATACGTATTTAAAATGACAATGGAAAAAAATAACACTCTTTCATTTTAAAAAGTTCAATTTAATTAACGTTTTAATTTAAAGGGCCGAATTCAAGTGAAACACCATTGCAGTCGCTTCGAGGCTATCGCATATTGCAACCGCTACTGTAAGTCGAATTCAAGTGAATTCGTTTCACTTGAATCCAAATTTTGGAATTTGCGATTGCATTGGTGAGTTGCGATCGTCCGTGTTTCACTTGAATTCCTGCCTTAAAATCGCAACGGAAAGAAATAAATATCTTGGAATTTTAAATAGCTCAATAATTTAATTAACGTTTTAATTCAAAATGGCAACGGTAAGAAAAAATGTCTTGGAAGTTTAATCATTTATTAGGCTTAATCGCTTTAAACTTGACTACTTATTAATTGATATCTTCGCTAATTAAAATCGTGTAATTATATAGATTGAAACTAATGAAGCCTGAAAAATTACCTATCTATCGGTACCTGGTTCGACTTTCAGTTCATTGGCGTTCAGGAGAAATAAGCGTGACATAGAAAGATAGAAAGATAGTTAGAAAGATACTCAGTTTTTAATATAAGTAGATTGATGATTTTCTGAATACAAAAAAAAAAAAAAAAAAAAAAAAAAAAAAAAAAAAAATGCGCTTGTTATTTATCGTTTTTAGCTTTTAAAGATATTTTCTACGTTCAGTGTTGCCATTTTTAGCGAAAATTTGAATGTATGTGTGTGTTATTGATTTTTTGGAGCTATTGCATACACCAGTATCGTTTTTTACCGATATTTTTGGATTATTCGCGGTTACCGTGCCACCCTGCTCCGTTTTGACAGTGTACATAATCTGGAGTTTACTGTACACTGTCAAAACTACAGGTTGCACAAGGCACTTTTAAGGGTGAAACGTTGAGCACCAACGGCACCCCTGGAGGATGCCACTTAACTCCCTATGGCACCCTTGAAGGTGCCATTTAGCTCCATGTGGCAACCTATGGGCGCGTTATTGGTCCCCATAGGTGCCCTATAGCACTCCAAAGGTGCCACGTGTTGCCTAATGGCACTTTAAAGGGTACCATAAGGAGTCAAGTGGAACCCTCCAGGGGGTGCCGCTGGTGCTACAACTTTTCACCCTTAAAGGTGCCTTGTGCAACCTGTAGTTTTAACAGTGTATTTGAGTTGAAGTACAGTGACTCAGCGTTGCGCTTCTGCGTCGCAGACCCGGGTTTGATTCCTGGGATGGTTATAGTTGACCCACCCTTTAATCCACCTTAATAGGTCTAAATGAGTACCAAGCCTGAACTTAACCATGGGGCAGCAGCTAACTGGAACCTCTGCCTTGCAGCCCAAAGCTTTCTGTCTCAAAAACTGAGATAGGCACAGTAGGCTTTGCTCGCCAAGGGCTGCTGCGCACTGAGTTTATTTTACTGTTTGTATAATCATAAATATAGACAATAATACGGATGCGTATGTTGTATTTTAAAACGTGATATGAGGAGTTTATTTATATTGTGTATTTAAGTGGATTTCGAATACTGTTTAAAAAATACCATGAACTACACGAGCTCAAAATTACAAAATAAATAAATAAATACATAAAAAAATAAAATGAAATAAATACATTTCTAAACAAATGAGTAAATGAGTAAACAAATAAAATGATTTGAATTTTGACATTTCGAATTAAAATTAAGTTTTTTGCAATGACGATTTGCGATAAGTGTGAGCAAATAACCAACCTTTGCCCCCGAGCCTTAAAGTGCTTTTGGTTCGGAGGTTAAAGCATTGGGATATTATCACGAATGTCTCTGGACACGCATCCGTATGCCACATATTGGTAACCTTTCAACTCAACAGATGGCGCTATCAATCGGCAGTACCGTACCACCATTTTCTGCATGGTGGAGGAGCAAGGGCTGGTGGACGTGCTATGTTGGCAGACTGCCAATCTGAAGAAAGAGCCACCCTCCAACGAAGGTTCAAAAAGAAAACATTTAACAATTTGTCATTCCTCAAAAAACATTTATGTTTTCAAAACAAGATAGTCTTTAGTAAAAATGAACGTACTAAAATTTTTCGTACGACCTCTGCCGCATCTGCGCACGCGCCAAGTCACTTCGAACTTTCTGGAAATAGGGGGGAAAAGCAACGAGGAAGTAGTAATCGAACAAAAGCTGAAGGCATCGGTAGTGCGCATCCAAAACCTAACTCCCCTTTTTCAGATGGAAGCGTCCGTGGCTGCCAGGCGCACAAAACGCAAACAGACAGTATTTTCAGATGGACTGAAAAATAAGGATTTGATGAAATGCTAAAACTTTTCAAAGAATTACAAAAAATAAAACAATTTTTTTATGGCAAGGATGTAATTACGTTTTGTGTTTATAATTTTTATCTACACTGTTAAAACAAGGTACTTAGAAATGAGGCGAAACGTCTTGTTTTCAAGAACATCATTGACCCAAAATGGCTCCAGAACCAAATGTCTTGGAATTAGAAAACAGGGTGTCTTGTTTTTGAAGCACACGGCGTTCTTAAAAGTAATAACCGATGTTCTTGTTTTTGAGACGGAAATATGTTCGAATATGATACGAAATGGGCTCATTTTCAAGACAATCCTATTCTTAATTTTTGAGACGGCTCTACTCTTGGAAATGATACAGTGCTGTGTTTATTTCCGAGTCATCACAGAATTTAAAAAATAAGCATTTTGCGTCTTGTTTATGAGTCGGGTCTTCTGTTCAGAAATGAGACATTTTTGTTCATTTTGTTTTTGGATAATAATTTTACAATTTTTCAGATGCAGATTAAAATTACCAGTGGCCGCGCCGCAGCTGATTTTAAAAGGGGCCGATTCAACTAAACGGCACCCACTGTATTATTTTTTCTGATGAAATTAAGGATTTTTTTTTTTCAAAATCAGTTTAATGCATGTTTTTTTCCCCTTTTGACTTTTTTCTCTTTGGTTTTGTGTGCAAAGAATCACATGTCTGAAACATGCATGAAAACTTAAAAAAAAAAGTTTTTTAATTCATCACAAAAAAAAAGTGGGCGCTTAATAATTGAATCAGCCGCTCAAATGATTCAAATCGAGCGAAGTCCAGCTTATTTATATTAAAACTGTCAAAAAAGAAACGTGATTTCAAAAAGCGACAGCCACTGTAGTAATTTTGGACTGCATCTGAAAAATAGTAAAAGTATTATTCAAATTAACCCTTTTATTTCAGAAACCCATCAAGTGCACTCTTTTAAATTTTAAACAACTAAACTAACTAAAAAGAACTTCTCCGTTTTAAAATCACAATAGGTATAGTCGTTGAAAAAATTGCTTCGAATTGTATTGCAAAAACAAAAAAAAAAAAATAATAAGGTGACGGAACCAGTTACAGACAGGCATAAGCTTGGATTTAAAAACTAAGCTTTTTAGGCAGGTAAAACTGATATTTCTGTGACTCATGTATCCATCTAATGTTATTAGAGTCAATTTCAGGAGCCATTTCTTAAGCATGTCTGTAACTGGTCCCAATGGATCTTAAGCATGTCTGTAACTGGTCCCGTCACCCTACGGGTGGAATCAATTTTCCAATTATTTTTTTTTTTTTTGCGAAAAATTGTTTAAAATTTTGCACTTAACAAGTTTCTGCAATGAAATAATTTTTTTAAAGAAAAATTGTTCACACACATCACATATGAAGGCTTATGTTTTTGCATCCGACGGTGTGCCTAAAATTGGCCATTCATAACCTTTAATAATATCATTTTTTGGGGGGGGGGGGGAATCAGTTCACAGGTTTCTGCAACAAACGATTCAATTGTCATAAACTTCAAACTCCTACAAATGGATATTTTCTTTCATAGAATTCTTGTGAGTTTTGTTAAAATCTTCAGAAAAGGCATATCGTGCCACAGCCACAGTGCCAACACTTTTTATTGTAAAATGCAGAGGATTTTCTAGACGATGGTCATGGGTACAATCAATAATTAAAACTTCAAATAACTTTGTCTTAATGCTCAAAAAAGTTGAATTTTCTCTCATAAAATTTCTACTTATACACCATTTGAGTGGTTGGAGATAATCAGTTTTAGTTTTTAATTTTTTCGTGATTTTATAGAAGTTCAGTTTCTTATTTTTGAAAATTGCAATTCTTGTTTCTTAGTTTGTCATTTTTCTGGGGTTTTGCTGAACTTTTTTTTTCCGCTGTGTTGTTTTTCGTTCCTATTTTTTTTTCATTGTTCTTTTTTTCTGTTTCTCATGTTCCCATATTTTACTCAAATTCCACTATGCTATCTTTTTTAATATTTAATTTTCTGAGAATAATATAAAAGATAAAATTGAATATTAGGGCCATTCCACAGAAAAATCGCCAACAAGCAGCACATAATAACGTGTATGTTTCATGTAATAGTAATCATTTAAACGGGTAATGAAAAAACAATTGCTTAAAAAATTATAAACATGCAAAATTGTCACTTTTTATTGAATTATATGAGATATCACATTAGGACAACATTGCTACTTTTTCATGGAATGGCCCATTTAGATGTGCACCCAATAATGCTGGGGAGTACAACTAATTTACAATTAAACCAAAACGATGCAAAAAATTTTAAACTTATGCATTTCATTTTCCGGAAAATTGCTGGTAGTATTTCACCCCCCCCCCTTCATTTAAATTTGAATTTGAGTCAATTAATTTTACATCTACACAACAAAATTTATGTTCTTAAAATTAACATATTAATTATAATATATAATACAAAATAGTAATTTTATATACAAGAGCTAATCAAAAATAATGCATATAAAATATCTTTTTCAAAATTACCTGCACTAACCCTAATTCTAGTTTTTTTTTTCCAAAATAGTATCTATTACCGGAGCCAAAAAGTAAAATATTTAGGGCCAGCAAAAAAAAAAAAAAAAAAACGTCTCCAGACATAATTTCTCAGCTGATGATAAATTTCAGTGTAATATGGATTCAAAAATATTCTTCTTCTGAAAGAACTAGTGCCTAAGATACTTTTTTCAGGTGCGTGGGTGACGTGGATCAGAATTTGTGTCCGACACAAGGCATAATTTACTAATATAAACTTTACTATTCAATACTGATAAAATCATTAGCAATTTCAATTGAAACAGTTTAAAAGTGCCAAGTAAAATATTAAACATTTGTTAGAAAAAGAAAATACCCAACATCCAATATAATAACCAATAACAATATAAATTATTTTAAATTTTATTTTATAATATTATCAAATCTTCGATGTCCAATATTTTTTTTCCATAGTAGTACTTATATTTCATAATATTTGTTAGTAGTATAAGTTTTTTGAGCTATGTGTGTTAATTCTAATAACAGTCAGTTTGAAAAGAATATTCTTTATATAGCAAACATAAATGATATGCACAATAATACTGATCAATTAAAAATGCAAATTAAACACTCATTAAGAAAATATATAAACAATCAACTCAGTCTCAATGCGAACACTTCCGAAAGTAGCTAGAGAGATTGAAGCACGAATATGAGCAACAGATACATCGTGGTCCCTTATTGCTTTAGTTAAATTGCTTAACTTATCATATCCTTAAGCAGTCCAAGAAGAGTTCCTGTCAGTACTAAAGAGCAAACAATTCCAACAGTACAGTTTGTTGTGTGACACACTGCCAGTAAGCCACTCACACCTTTGATAATTCACAGTCTGAAAATGACGAGTTACAGTCTTTTGCTGCTGAATTAAATTTGGCAGTGTAGGTACCGGTCTCCCTTCAGAAATCAATCTTTTGTTTTCTTCAAATAATCTTCTAGAAAAGGGTACTTTAATCAAATCGGCGACGATATCCGACATCTTGAAATCCAGCGACAAAAAAAAATACTTTGTTTAAAACATTTTACTTTCACCCGAAAAATAGCAACTTTTAGAAATCTCACCAAGCATGGAACTGCCTGCTTGGTTTCGAAGGAGCTTCAGGCACTGCAGGAGCTTCTTCGGAGGTCTCCTATCATTGGATAGGAGCCACGGCGACATTTGTTGGCATGGCAACACCCCTTCAAACCTCCTTGTGCTAGGGTTCGACTCGCAGCAGGGATGGTCTTCTCTTTCTGTTGTATGGGGATAACGGTGCTCCAGGGGAATCGTGGTTTAAACGATTGTGAGAAAGTTGTCAAGCGACTTTTTAATGAATTTGAAACTTTGTTTCAGGAGAAAAGAAAGACAAGAGAAAATATACATTCATATTTCCTGTCTTTACTTATAAGCATAATAATGAGAGTTTTTTTTTGGTGCCCATGCACTGCTTGGTTTGCTTGGGCAGACCGCACGTCACTGTAAAACACTATCGTAAACTGCTTCGATGAGGCTGCAAGGAACGGTAAGTAGGGGACTCTGGCTCCCTACGCCACTTTCTGGGTCTCCCAGGCAATGCTCCTCAGTTTCTGCAAGTAATGCCCTGCAAAGGAAATACAATGAGAAAAAAACAAGTTTTGATTTAATGCATATTTAAAGAAGGCTTCCCACTAAACTATGAAAATAAGCACTTCTCTCCAACTCTTCATACAATAGGGTCTCTTTCCCACGTTCTTCGCAACTTTATCATTTTTACTTTGTGTACTCTCAGAATTTTTGCTAGATAAAAATGTAAAAAGCTAAACTATTGTAAACTTAAATTAAATTTTGGGACTGGAACAAAAAGCAAAATAAATTCAAACACAAGTAAATATTAAGCATTCGGCAGGAAGTTTCCCCTTAAGTGACTGAAGCATGATGATGAAAACATGTGAAAACATGTGAAAAAAAATAAATTTTCGAATTTCGAATCGCCTGGGGTCTCAAAAGTTGCTTTTTATCTCTACTACCTAGAATAATATCTTTAGGTTTCCACATTGTCCCAAATAATATCAAAAGTTCGAACTTTTTTTTTTACGATATTGAAAATACATATTTTAGAAATGTTAGGGGATATAAATATGAACTCTTAGTTCCATTAGTATCTCTTACAAGTATGAGTTCAATAGGAGTAATTTCTCTAAATTTCCCAAAAGCCAAAAAAACCGAAAATCAACATTTTAGCTTTCATTTTCACACGATACGAAAAAAACCAAGTGTACACAATATAGAAATTTTAAACACGGAGTTAACTTTCACAACCCCTTTCATTTCCAAAATATGTATTTTCAATTTTGAAAATCAATTCGAAAAAGGTCGATTTTTGGTATATTTGGAGTTTTTTGGGACAATATGGAAACCTAAAGGTACTATCCTTGGGGGCTAAAATTTTAAGGGTAATTTAGTGGAGCCAAAAGGCAACGTTTGAAACCCCAGGGGTTTGAAATTCGAAAATTTATTTTTTTTCACTCCACCCTAACGGAGAGTGTCCATATTTTCAATACATTCATACATAACAGAGATTAGAGGAGGAGATGTGAGAAAATTTTAATTCCACAAAAGGTGCTGTGAACTGGAAAAGTTTGGGAACCCCTGGTCTAATTGCATTAAAGCTGATAAACATGCAACAAACAAATTATTTAACCAAATCAAAACAATAACAAAGAAAACCAACTTTCTTACCACACATACACACTAGGTTTTAACATGCCAAAGAGAAGGTTCAACATTAGAGATGCACCAAGTAGCACTTTGGCCGAGTACTCGGCCTTTCACTACTCGGCCGAGTACCGAGTACATACATACATGTACAGGGTTAGAAATCACTAAAAAATCTTACGGGCTCTACTGACCAGTGAACAGGAATTTTTTTCTTTAAGTATTAGAAGTCAATCTTTTTCTCACTTTAAAATTTACTCATTTTTACTTCTGTGTTGTTATCATTATGCCACAAGTTTGATTAGGAATATATTGGAATATGAGACAAAGTTTTTTTTTAACAAGTTCATTAATATTTGTCTTAAGGATCACTTGGACTGTTCCTGATCATAGGTAAAACGCCCAACACCAATATGCAATATGAAAAAGGTAACTACATTCGCACACCCTTAGTTAGCTTTTACACTAATTTGTTTTAAACCTGTTTTTAAAACTTTTATATAAAATTCAAGTCATATTTTATTAATATAGCAATTGTAAATAATTGCATTATACATATTTTTGCATCTTTTTAATTACTGAAAAAAATATCTTGAATAATATTCAATTATTTACATTTACTCGGTATCGGCCGAGTACCCGATTCAAATTTCCGAGTACCCGATTTGCACACCCTTAGTTAGCTTTTACACTAATTTGGTTTTAAACCTGTTTTTAAAACTTTTACATAAAATTCAAGTCATATTTTATTAATATAGCAATTGTAAGTAATTGCATTATGCATATTTTTGCATCTTTTTAATTACTGAAAAAAATATCCTGAATAATATTCAATTATTTACATTTATTCGGTATCGGCCAAGTACCCGATTCAAATTTAGCCGAGTACTGAATACGAATATTTACCGAGTACTCGGTGCATCTCTATTCAACATCTGAAATTATTTAATACACAAACTGATCACATATGGAAAGTTCTTCATAAATAGGACAACTAACTTATTTCAAACATGATTGTTTACATTAAAAGTACAGTGCCACCGGTGTTTGAGATCTCCTCTTTATGTTATATTAATATAGTTTAAGATAGTAAAATTTAACTAAGTTGTCAGTAGACAAATTTTACCTTTATTCGTTTTACATATTGAGTTGCTACAGTCATTTTAGGAGTGGATTATAATTGCATACCATAAATTTATACAGTCGAACCTGTCTATCTCGAATCATGGAACACAAGAAAAATTCGAAAGGGAGGTTTCGAGACATAGAGATGGAAATTACAAAAGTAAGCAATTGGAAAAAGTCAAACACTTAATAGATTGTTTTGCTGTTGTTGATATATTTCTACGTTTTCGGGAATTCAATTCAAAATCCTCACACACAGGGTTGGGTTTTTCCCTGGAAAAACTGGTTTTACCACGACATGAGAAAAACCAGGTTTTTACCGGGGAAAAAACCTAGGAAATACTGTTTGTCCCTTTCTAAATAAGCCTCTGCATAGATCTTATATTTTACTATTATGTCCTATGTATTATTTTGTCTTAATATATTATTCCATATTACCAAAAACACCATGTGACAAGTAATGAAATGACAACTATCTCACGAGTTAAAGATTTGTAGAATAAATAAATAAAATAAGAGGGAAGGTTTCCGTTTCGGATAAATTAATAATCTCACTAAATTTTCAAAGTTCATCAGTAGGTAATATAAATGAATGTTAATCAAAATAATTTATTTGTGTTACATGTGAATTATACTAAACTAAATCAGCTATTGCACTAATCATGCACACGAAAAAATTGCATTTTTCCACAGAATGAATGTTAAGAGGACACAAATATTTATATTGTTAAATTTATGTTTTCCTTTCTTTAAAAATTTTCTTAGGAAAAAATTAACTGCATTTATTTTATGCATGAATGAACTTAGCAAACATATCCGTTGAAAATTAATTATTTGAATAAAATTACCGAAACAATAATTATGTTTTAAGCATAAGAATTTTTACAATAACATATTATTTATGAGTTTAGACTTTCATTTATTCTTTAGCACATATTGCAAAAGAAAACAACAACGGCAAATATTTTTAGAAGCATTTTTTTATTTTGTTGGCTCACAAAAAACCAGCAAAGTCAACAATAAAATCACATTATCACCATCAAAATAAAAAAATGCTTTCCTTTTCATTTGGATTCCCCCCCCCCCCCGTGTACATAGCTCATATTAGGAGGTTGTGGATATTATAGTATTGTTCGTAACTTAAGTTCTAGCTTTGAACGAATGATTACTGTCGTTGAAATTTGATTTAAATTTAAAAAAGGGGAGGGAGAGATTGTTCATGTTTATACAGCCTTGATCATTGTACCTTAACTTACACTTTCAAAAGCAAAAACATTTTTATTGAAAGGAAACCCCTTGAATGTTTTATATTTTTGTCCAAGATGGTAAAAACCATGGAGAAAACGGGTTCTTCTAAGGACGGTAAATACCATGGTAAAAACAGCTTACCACTTACACATATAGATACAGGACAGGCTTAGTTTTCGCGGGCTTCGTCCGTTAGTGAAATCGATAAAGTTGAAATTGTGCTATACTTATTGCTAAGACAACTGGTTAATTCAAAAAAGGTATCAAATAAAAATAAAAGCAGGGTAACTGTTCATAATCATAACACTGAAAATTAAAAACTTACCCATTATATCGCTTCTCAAGCCATCTCTGATTCGTCCATCGGCGCTAGGGAAATTCCCTTTTCCTTTCCTGCTGCTCGCGTAGTGATATCTGTTTTCGTCGGAGCTGCTGAATCGTTAGTCACGCGTAAGATAGAAAATCGTTTCATGATAATAAACTTTGTCTTTTTCTACGAATTTAAATTGTTTCAATGTAAATAAAGTAATATTTCCCTTTTCCGTATTTGTGAAATATTTAAGTAACAGGTCTGTCTCAAAACTCAAATTTTCGGAGACTAAAATTCAAGACCAATTGACTCGGAAAAAACAAGTCACTATTTTGTCTCATTTTCAAGCAAGTCAGTTTTAACAGTGTATCAATGCTTACTACAATACAGTCCAGTTTCGATAATTCGAAGCCCTGTGACTTGAACAATCGTTTATCTTAAAGTTTTCATTGGGTCCTAAATTCTTCAGGAGGCTGTAGGAGCTTTCTATAACTCGAACTACCATTAAATCGAAGCTTTCAGCCGATCCCTTGGGACTTCGAGTTATCGAGACTCGACTGAATTTATACAAATGATGACAATCCTGTACTAACATTGAATTATGACATTGAATTGAGTTACTTCTACTCGTATATTTGAAGCACTATGTAAGTAAATTACTGCTTTACTATTTTAATAAGTTTTATTTTAAAGTACTACGTAATAGAGAAATTAAAGAACAACTTGTGTAGCTCATTTTTGTAAAAGTTTGGCATATGTATGCTTATGTATACACATCAAGTAATCCATAAGCAATGTTACAGAATTTTAAACGAGGTAAATGTTTGTACGTATGTATGTATGTTTTGTGTAGTTGTTTCATTTTTATTTTCGTAAGAGTATTCTATACAAGGCTTCCTATGAAAATACATCGAGTTGTGCGTGTAATGTTTCTTTTGTGGAATAGAAAAGTATTTATAAAAGCAAATTGCAAATGAGAATAAAATTATTTAGGAAATAAAGGTGTTTGACCTTTTTTCGGATGTATTTTTTAAACTATAGTTTTACGTCAATGGAGTTAAGCATTATTTTTTAAGTTTTTTCTACCAACTTGAACTTGAAACAACAAATATAGAAGAAAATTCATAGAAAGATTTTTCACAGGAAAGCATTGCAGACCTCCGTATGTGAAAGATATTGAATTAATATCTAGAGCAGTGTTTCTCAACCGTTTTTGAACCTCGGACGGCAGCAGCTTTAAACAAAAAAATAATAAAAAATTCGCGGTCCGATCTTTTTTCTTTTTCTTTTTACGAAAAAAGATGCATTTGTACATTATTAAACACTTGTAAACAAATTTCGCAATTTTTTCCCTTTTTTGTAAAATAACATTAACAATGAAGGGATTAATAAATATAATGGATAAAATTTTGGTCACAAAGAACTGTAACAAAAAATATTTAAAATGTTAAGAATAAGACAAAAAACTGTTGTAGTAATTACACTAAGGTAAAAAAATTCTGAAACATCTTAAAAAAATATGAAAATGCATTAAAAACTCCGTGTAAAAGATGTTGTTTTTTCTTTTTGAGTAATGAATTTTTTTTTTTTTTTTTTTTTGACTTGGATGAGCTAAAATCTTTGGGGATCGTTGCCTGCCCGCCGCCGCCGGTTGATCATCACTAAATTAAGCATTGTCTACAAAGGCTACTATACCATGGTGTAAAAGTATGCAGATTATTGCCATTTGGGGGATACAATTTTAGGACAGACACCAGAAATTCAGGTAGGATTCATGAAGCCCCTACTTCAGGCAGGTTCCTCAAAATTTAAGTTAACGACCAGATCATAGAAGCTAAGGCTTTATTGTCTCTGATAGATTAATATACATAACTGCTGTATATATTTACTGAGAATTAGAACAATCTGTTACTCGAATGCATTTAACTTAACTTTTATATGTTATAAAATCTGCTTGCGTATAAAATGAACGAAAAAGCAAGCAAATATACACTAAATGCTTTTACTGTTCAGTATTAGACAGAACCATCGACTACATCTCTATCTCTACTAATAATAAAGCTGAAGGTGGGTCTGTCTTTCCTTCTTTCTTTCTTTCTGTCTGTTACGCGCGTAGCGCCAAAACCGTTCGGTCGATTTTCATGACACTTGGCACAAAATTAGTTTGTAGCATGAAGTTTTGCACCTCGAAGCGATTTTTCGAAAATTCCATTTCGTTCTTTTTCTATTTGAATTCTTAGCGGAAATTCGATAAAATAGGGAAGAAATATTTCATACACATTTTCAAGTCATGTCATTCGAAAGCTTGAAATTTTCTGCAGAAAATGAAGTTTTTTCGAAGTTTCTGTGGTCATCAGGAGAGCTGTAACAATTGTTTTTAGAATCCCGGAATTCAGGGCTTACCTTCAGTAAAGCAAGCCAAACGATTCTAAACTGGTTAAGCTCGAGAATAAAATTTGTTTGAAAATAGAGATGAAATGAATTATTTTATCAAAATCAACTTTTTATTTTGTTACCATGGTTACGTGTTCATACTTATTTTTGTTTCGTTCTTTTTCCAGCGTTACCAGACGTAGTATTTTTTTGGCCCAAATAAGGAGCGTAGTATTTTTCTGGCAATCCTGTTTCCAATATACTAATGACTTAATTAAAAGATTTGGCGAATTTTTTTTTTTTCATTTTCATAGATTTCGCATTTCAACAATATTGATTTTGGCAACGTTTGGAAACAGTAGTAGGCGCTTCTATCGCCCATTTAGCGATAAAGGGGTACCCAAAGCACAAAGGTTAACCAAATATCGTATAAATTGCGACATTGCATCGTTCTTTTTAAAAAGTTTCATTTCGGCAAATGTATTGCTTTGTTTTTAAAGCTAGGAAAGGAAACTTTCTTCTTTTTTCAAATTTTGGTAAGATTTCTGTTGGTTTCTGTGAGCAACAAAATTGTTCTTATTTTCTCTTTTGGCTTATTTTTGTGCATCTCCCCTTGGGGTTGTATTCGAATGTTCCAATGGGGTGTTTTACCCCTATTATGGAGTAAATCAATCAGTGTTAATTTCAATGCAGACACAAGTGATATGAATTGGCTCGACCACTTGGCGATATATCGCCAAGCCTTCGGTCGCCAACTATTTGTCGCCAATTTGGCGATTTTTTAAAGTTTTTTTGGGGGCTCAAATTGGCGCTATTGGCGATATTTTGCGAAAAATCCACTAAATGGTGTTAAAATCGGCGATATTTAGAAGATTAATCATTGTAAAACATTTTTTTGCATTGTTTCGTGGCAGAATAGGGATATAAATGTTTGAATTGTTATCTTGATCACTCCAAGCACTATTTTAGCACTTAAGTCATCTACTAAGAAATTTACACGTAAAAGGAAGTAGTGTGGGGTCCATACCAGATTTTTATATCATATACTTTGAAGGAATTATAGTTGAATTATAACTAAAATAGAGTATTTTTTCTGCTATATCAATTATTTTACAAATGAACTTTTAATTTTATACCACGGACAAAGCCGTGCGGGTACCGCTAGTCTTTAATAAACCTTAAGCGCATGGTCTGAAGGGTCTTTTTTCTAAATTTCATCACATAATGACCCATACAACGTCTTGCACAAGCCTCTAAGTTGAGGAAGTTTAATTTGGACAACCCTGTACCTTCAATATGGTATATGATCCCCTCTAACAGCAATACAGCACGAGCAGCGATGTAAGATGCTGTCAATTATTCGGTCTATCAATTCTATAGGAAGCAAGAGCCACTGATCTTGCAAAGTAGTAGCCAGCGTGGCAAGGGTTTGAGGGGGTGGGTTGAGGGCAGCAATAAACGTCCCAAAGGTGCTCGATAGGATTCAAGTTCGGGGAACGAGCTGGCCACTCCATGCGCAGAATTGTAGCATGTTCCAGATAATCATCTATGATACGAGCTCGGTGTGGTCTTGCGTTATCGTCCTGTAGCAGGAATGCATCACCTATTGCCCCAGCGTATGGGCGAACATAAGTATCAAGCATGTCATCCCTATAAATTTGAGTATTTATGTTTCCCCTGGGAAAGACATGGAGGTCTGTGCGTCCACCCAAAGAGATGTCACCCCAAACACAGACACTGCCTCATCCGTATGCATCTCTTTCGCGAATGTTTGATGGATGGTAACGGGTTCCAGGTTCCCTCCATATCAAATGACGCCTACTATCACTTTCTAGACTAAATCTAGATTCATCTGTAAAGAGTACAATCCTCCATTGGTCACGCGTCCAATGGACATGTTGTCGTGCCCACTGCAAATGGTCCATCCTATGGCGTGATGACAACGGCACACAAATAACTGGTCGTCTCGCATGCAGACCACCTTCGTGAAGCCTTCTACGCATGGTAGAAGTTGACACCAACCTTCCGGTGGCTGCAGCCAGGGAGGATCTGAGACGAGTAGCAGATCTACACCTGCGTGCACATAACCTCAAACATCGATCATCAGCGCCCGTCGTAGCTATTGACCATCCTTGACTGAACCTCCTGGATGCCGAATCTGTGGTTAAAAATTGGCTCCAAAGTTTACGAACCACAGAAGGATTCACATTTAGCCACCTGGCCTCTTCTGTTTGACTTTGTCCTGCCTCTAGTCTCCCAATGGTTCTGCATCTTAGTTCTGCAGATAAATGATGCCTTGAAGTCATAGCTACGAGTTGGCTATCTCAGATTTCTTTTGGTAGTATCACGGCGAGATCTATAGGTTTGCTCTCAAACGTGGTTTTTTAAGCTCCTCGAAGATGACATACTCCGACTGCAGCGCCACTAATTTGCATAACATAGTTTTACTCAGCAACTCTTAGGGCCCTGCTCCACATTGACGTAAAGCAGAAACGTAAAAGGGATTATATGGTGTTCCAATGGAACGTACCCGGATTTTCGGTTTCTGCCTTCGGTTTCGGTCGCGTTTTACGCTGATGTGGAGCAGGGCCCTTACTTAGCAACATATCCAAATTTTGTATAATTTGGATTGTTTTTCAGGGAGTTATCGCGATTTTTCTGATTTTTCCTTAATTTATTATAACCAGTGTATGTATTATCTCCCCAAAAACAACAGTGTTGTAAAAAAATCCCCCGCCAAGAAAACCTTAAATACTCAGCCTTAAAAAGTTATGATATCGAGTTTTCCCGCCAAGTTTGTGCCAAACTACAACTAACCTGTATGTATAGTTCTTTTAAATTGTTTTCAGTCCTGCCAGGCGGGAATATTATACTCATTAAACAACCACCTCACAAGACAAAGCTTCCCGCCTGGCAGGACTAAAAACAATTTAAAAGAACTATACATACAGGTTAGTTGTAGTTTGGCACAAACTTGGCGGGAAAACTCGATATCATAACTTTTTAAGGCTGAGTATTTAAGGTTTTCTTGGCGGGGGATTTTTTTACAACACTGTTGTTTTTGGGGAGATATCACATGTTTTTGCATTAATATTATTTCTTTGCCTGTTTTTTTTTTCCTCTTCAAAATTTACTTTGCATTGTAACGTCGTCATCAATTGAGTTCAGTCAGGAAGGACTTTTGAACACAAACATTTATTGCACACACACACATGGACGCACAAACAAAAGGAACACTGATAAACAAAAAAAACACCGAGCGTAGACATTCACATAAATCCAAAGTTTACGTTCCTCGATCATGTCGATCGCAGTTCTCCTCTCGCCATCGAGTCGGGCGCCACACTCCTCCTCGTTGATGCCAATCTCGCCAATCTGGCGACGTTGGCGTTGAAGATGTCACAGCATGTTTTTTTTCCCTTCAACATTTTTCTTGACGGTCCGACATATGTGGTTTTCTTGGCGGCATGCATTTGG
>JAXGGA010020644.1:0-17919 GCA_038373865.1 Uloborus plumipes | reverse complement strand
AAACTTTCAATTTCCAATAAAACGGATTAAACCCTCAAACCAAATGGATGGCACTTATGAAATTAGTTTTTCTTAATGCTAAAGAATTAATGTTTAATTTGAGTGTAAATTTTCTTTTAAATTCAACTTGCTTTCACTTCACTTTCATTCACTAGAATTTTTTTATGAAATGCAACATGAACTTCTTTACATCTTTCAACTTAGAAACACTTGTTTTACTAGAAAAATATTTTCAATTAAAAAAGCGTTAAAATAACCAAAAAAAAAAAAAGAGGTGGTTATCAAATAACGGAAATACCTGCCTTATTATAAGTGCTTTAAAAATTAAATTTGATTTTTTCGATTATTTGATTGTCATGAGTTTGTTATGAAGAGCTGGATGTTATGCGTGCTTTTTTTTCGATTTAGTCTAAGTTGATTTCATATGAAAAAATTCTGATATGAACCCCGCACTACTTCTTTTGACGTCTATTAAATAATGCATGATTTTTAACAACTAAAAAGAATGGGTGGTTGTACGCTTGTGCACTAGGGTGGGCCAAAAATGACTTTTTTTTTTTTTTTTTTTTTATTTCGATGATGAGGGATGTGGAAAGGGTGCCAATTGGGAGAACAAAGTACACATAAGAAATTTGAAAATTTTTGGTCAATTTCTTGATCTGCCGCAAATACGTTAAAGTTTGGAAAAAATGCAATTTTTTCGATATTTTTAGTACATTTAAAAAAAAAATCTTTTCTTTTTTCGATAACAGGTAGATCGGAAAAGATTGGGGGCATAGAAATTCTATAAAAAATTTGAGGTCTGTGGTATAATTCCTTCCTTTTCCACGAATGTCTAGAAAATTTGGCAATTTCCTAGGGGTTTTTTTTCTACGTTTTAAATTTAATTTCTTCAAAACGTTAAAATGCTCTTTTTTCGCCGTACTTATCTGAAATAACTACGTTGCTTGTCACTTATGATGCATTTTTAAATGTTCGGTGCTGAAAATTTTGTGCAAATAATTTCCTACAAATCTCAAAATACTGCATTTTTTTTCAAACTTCAAAGCGATTGCGGCAGATCAAGAAAGTGGACAAAAAATTTCAAATTTTTTATGTGTACTTTGCTCTCCAAATGGCACCTTTTCCGCATTCCCCATCATCGAAAAAAAAAGTCATTTTCGGCCCCCACCCTATTGTGCACGCGTACGAAGCAATATTTCTTCAGAGAGCGGCTTTTCAGGTATTTTCCTACACATATCGCATGCGTAGAATGAAAAGGGCACTTTTTAAAATAGCTGCTTTTAGAGAAATGCACTTGGAAATTTTAAAATTTTTAAAATTCTCGACCTTGCTCTAATAATTATTAAAATTAACGAAACTATCACTGTACAGTTGATATCAGATTCTGGTAGGTGACCAAAGTGAGCAGCTCCCGACAAACGTTTAATCGGTCCGGAAGAAATTCGAAATTAGATGTACCCCTTTCAAGCTCACCGCGCAAATAAAATGAACGGGACACATCTCAAAAAGCTACTCTTTGGGGAATCGGCTTAGAAATTTTCAATTGTTTTCAATCCTCGTCCTGGCTCTTTATTAAAATTAGGGAAACTTTCATAACACAATCGACAAAAGATTAGATCAGAAAAATAGTTATTTTACAAAATAAATTAGAACGCGGGTTACGTTTTGTCAAAAGCGTACTAACTTGCTAGTATGTTAATACTAAAGCTGACAAAAATTTCACGTGTTGATAAAGGGACTTTTTGAAGTATGCACCGGATCTGACGCAATATTAGTTCTATTACGATACCAAAACTGGTTTTCATAAACCGGTATGACGAATCTGGCCGGTATAGCGTTATATATGGACCAGTGTTTTATAAATTGGTAAGACATTTCGAATCCAGCTCCATAGCGGACCCGGCATTTTCCAGGCCGATATGGTATATCGTAACTGGTATTGTACCAAATCCTGTAACGTACCACAACTGGTGTTTCATAAGCCGATATGATAAATGGAAGGTGTTATGCAAAAGAGTGTTACTCCACGAAAATGTAAAAATGAAATATTCACAAAGAATTATATTTAACTGACATGCTATGGGGTGCAAAAATGATTCGCACCAAATTTTGCATTACTATGCCCATCTAGTGAACAAAATGTTTACCCGCTTAAGAAACTGGTCTCTGTTAACCCTTTATGCACCGACAGGACTCAGAAGTCCCGCTTATATTAGTTCATTATTATGAATCCGATATGGCTGGAATCATGCTGAAGCTTTTAAGTACCACTCCTTGTACTTTGCTGAGAGGCCGACAGATTGTACCGTAAAGTCGGGCTACTTGGACCCTAGGGGGTTACTAGAGCCCATTACAGTAAAATGATAAAATCTAGGTTTGGTACTTATTAGTTGAAGACTTGCACGTAGTTCCTCGTTTCTCCGCAAGGTAGAAGCACTCTGCAATATCTAACGCTAGTACCAAGCCCAGATTTTATCATTTTACTGTGGGCTCAAGTAACCTTCTTGTGGGTCCAAGTAACCCGACTTTACGGTACTTGCAATCGGAAACAGTTTTCTTAGGGGCCCTAAGGCGTAGGGAGCCTTAGACCCTTCTGATTTTCAAAATTTGCTAAATTAATTTAAGAAATAAATTGTTAAGGGAAGTTTGAAACACCATTCAGATAAGGACTGGTGCTTCGTTCCTGTTTTATTTCATAATTGGTACTTTTATAACGCTGTCTCACTCGTTAATCGATTCTGAAAAAGGGTAAGCGGGCTCACTCATTGTGTCAGGAAAAGGGAGAATGTTTAAGGTTAAGTTAATTAGTGAAGTTAAACACAAAACAAAAAAAAAGATTTATCTTCAGGAAAAATGTTGACGCAGTTACGTTTGATTATAGAGGATAATAAAACAGTGTTTTGCTATAAAAAGACACTTTTAAATAAAACCTTCAATGCTAAGAGCGATTTTATGGCACTTAATTTCCTTTCATGGCCTCTTGAGAGCAACGCCAATCAGCGTAAAATACCACAATGTAGTGTTTGATGACGATAAAAATTCACATAAATCTCGCCAATCGATTAACTTGTGTTTGCGATAGATTAAATCAATAGGCGTTTTTCAAATTTATGCTTGGGTGCTACGTTTATCTAACTATTTAGTAGAAATTATAAAGGTTACGAAAATTCTCGTATTATTTAGTAATTTGATACGACATTTCTGGCCTGGGCAACAATAAGTGTTGCTAAGTAATCGCTGACACTTCCAAAATGAAGTAAAATATTTTAAGCCAGTGGTTCTCAACTGGGGCTGTGCCGCCCCCCTGTGAGCGGTGGCAAGATGCTGAGGGGCGGTGAACATGTTTTGGGCAGTAGGGGGCGGTGGGTATATTTTGGGCAATAGGGGGTGGGGAATTTGGGGTCAGAGTATAACAAATATATTAGAATTTATTTTAATTTTAAAAATCAAAATAAATTTTGCCTTAAATCAAGAATCCAACTTGAATTAGTTGTGCTGACGATAAAATAAAGTAATGTGCTCTGCAATTTTTAAATTTTTTTCTCTACATTTTTCGGAGGTGACAGTTGCTTTATTAAAATAGTTTAGCTTTTTTGCTTTTTTTTTTTCCTTTTCTCTCTCTTTCTCTCTTTTGTAGCGATTTGACTTTTTAGTGATTTTTTGCGTCCGACAATCTTGAGGGAGAATGTTATAGCTTCATGACAGAGAGATGTCAAGATGACCTTGAAGCGGAAACGGACCTCTTTCATTTTGAAATAGGAAGAATCAGCGTCAAAAGTTATAATTATTTACTTACTCCTACATGAAAATAATTAGGGGAGAGTGGGAATGAATGGGCCACTTTTTAGGTTTTGAATTTTTGTAATTTTTTCTAACACTTTGTTTTAACTCTAAATTGGTGTTTTAGTTACTTTACTTATCTGGCTATCTAAAAAAGTCATAAAAGTTGGATTAGCATCTGTCTATAATAAACTATAATAAAAAATAAAATTTTGAAATTTGGCCCATTCAACCCCACCTATGGGTTTGAATGGGCCATCGAAGGTAATGAATGGGCCACTAAATGAATTCAATGAAAAAATGTGGATTTAATCTTTTATTTGCTGAATATGACAAAATAAATGTGGCACTTGCCATGATAATGCAAAATCATACTGATTTAAAATTATATAAACATCAAAACTGATGCAGATAAAATAAAACTGACGCATACCAACTGTAGCAGAAAAATGACTAAATAATGAGATTGTAAGAAATAAATAACATCAAATATATATAAAAAAATAACAGATAATACACACTATGATTTCACAAAATTTATATATTTCAAAAATAATATTAAAAATCACTTTCAAAAACTTCATTTTCATTTTTAAACTTGTCAAAATTCAAAAAAAATTTTTTTAATTTACTAGACATCGGGAATAAGAAATATCTAACTTAAGTTACCAAGAAAGAAAATGAAATTGTACTGTGAGGAATATAATATGAAGGAGAGGAGGGGGGCTTTTTCAAGCCACGCACTGCGACCAGAGGTCGCAGTGCGTGGCTTGAAAAAGCCTATAGGAATATAATATAGTACTATAGGAATATAATATTAGATCTGCAAATTATATTTAGAAGTTAGTACAAACCTATTTTGACGACAGTAATCTTAATCTATCTATGACAGTCAGTTGTGTTTCATATTAATGTGAAAATCCAAAGAAAAGGAAGAAAAACAATATTTAGGTGGCCCATTCATTATCATGACATAGTGGCCCATTCAGCCCCACCTATACTTTTGGAATACATTTAGGTTTTTGAGTACATTGAATTTAGATAACATCAAAATACATCTTAAGATTAGTTTATAGATATGGAAAGACTAGCTTATACATATGTATGCAGTGAAATACTTGGTGCATTTTAGCTAGGAAATGTTTTACTAAAAAAGGGAAAAACTTACTTTTCAGTCAGATTCTTGACCATGCCACTCTAGGTTGAAAATGGCTCAGCACAAACGAATGAAAATTGGATGAGTTTAGTAGAACAAATGGCTACATCTATTGGTGGCATCAAAAAAAAAATTCATGCAAATACTTTTTCATATTTTGTTAGTGGCCCAATCATCACCATGGCCCATTCATTACCACTCTCCCCTACTTCCTGCCTGATCTCTCTGATGCTACCTATTACAAAATTAAGCGGCCCGTTTCCACTTCAAAGCCACCCACAATCTCTCAGCGGTCCAGCTTTACCTAACGAAGAACCGTTACAATAAATCGAAGTTGCAATCAGGATTGCATGGTTTTAGCTAATATTAGGCAATTTGGCGATTTTGGATCACACATACCTAGATATAATTCAAAAGCATTAGCCACGCCATTGTTTGATTATTTTTAACCAAACTGTTGATTGATTCTTTTTACCATAGCAATGCAGATTCTAATAACTGTAAAAAAAAATTATAACGCATTTTTTTAGCAATTATCATACATGTAAAAGTAGCGTCCTGCATCTACAGGTAAAAATGGTCAAATGCAGTTCGCAAATTTCAGTCGCCTATTTTGATTGTTGCTAAACGAAACAGTTTTCAGACTGAATAATTCCCCGCTTAAGATACTGGATTTCAATGTATATTGCCGAAATTTAATGGGGGATTAAAAATATTTCGAAAAAGATTCACAATTGCATTCGAGTGTCTCCCACAAATAGCGTTTTTTAGGCAGAACATTAAACGTTTTGATTTTTGTTTTCTTACTTTCTTAATTTTCTTTCACCATGTTCTCATAAGTTAGCTTAGTACAGTCATAGAAAAAAAAAACGAAACACTCTGAATTATTCGACTGCTATACTTGCCAAGAACAAAAGAAAGGTGTCTTCTGACATGGATTAAAGTCTTCTTTAAAACTATGTGAGTAAAATTTTGATAAGGGGCTATATGCAAAGTGAAATGAACTCAAAGTCTGAATTTTCAAATGGGAACCCCTACATTTGGTTACATAATTAGGTGCGGAGGGCCAAAAGTACGCTGGGTACCAAGCGGCATCACTTTAGGACCAGTAGAACAAAAGTTATGACCGACCAAAGATTTAGGGACCACCACCACATTTAAAAGGCTACTTTCAAGGTCGAAATTTACAAAGAGTAGACAAATCATATTTTTTCGATTAAATTACCTAAAGCTACTCGCAATAATACGTTTGCTTTTCGTAATTAATTAAAAATTCTCGGGTTTTGTTAAAGTTATAATATTTTTTTGAAATTTGGAAGAGAAAACCCTACTGTGTAGAGTTCAAGGGAAAAACGCAACATTCTATCTTTTTGATTTAACAAAGATGGATGCATATTTTTAGCTACGCACTAACCGTTGCAGCACACACTTTTGGAGAGAAGTTACAACTTAAAAGTAACCTCTTGTATTTATATAAACTACTGTATTAGGATTGGCAAAAATGTTAAAACCGTGGCTCAGAATTTAAAAAAAACGTCTAATCTTCACAAATTATTCCAAATAACCTTCCGAGACACCACAGTTTCCACGGAAAAAGTTTTCTGAATTGCTATATGTTGCATGAATACAGACTTCTGACTAATGGACAAAAAATATGATTGTCTACCAATTTTAAAATATACTCAGCAGTTTTATTAGCGTTTCGCTTTCAACATATTATAACTGTTGAAATTTAAATACTATATAAAAACGCTGAGCATGTTCTGCAACTGGTGGATAAGCATATTCCTCTTTCTTTGCATAGAAATTCCCTGCTATTGTTTCAGTTTGCACAGTTGTATATGGTCCCTAAAAATGGTTCTTTTAGCATATCTCAAAAACTACTGGATATTTTGAGCTCCCATCTTGGATTCTCCTTTGAAACCCCTTCTAGATTGTTTCTCCATCAAAATATTATATGGTTCCAGATCATCATTTTTTCAAATATTAATTTCAAAATTCATAAAAAATTCAAAATTTTATCTGAGAGGAAGTCAATGACGTTTTTATTGTTGGGTTGGTTCATACTTTGATATAAAAAAACAAACTTTGCAGTACCTATCGTGCTTTAGGTATTATATGCCCAAGTATCAAAAATATTTTTAACATTACGGGACGGTTTTTTCTCAGTTCAATTGTGAAGCAACGGCCGGAGCAAATGTAAAACGATTTGGTATACAAAGTTAAATGATGTTGCTGATCACAAATATGCGATAAAAAAGGGGGGGGGTTTCATAGAAAATTTTAAAGTTGATGCCGATTTTTATATGAAGACGACTCCTTAACAACAATTTACCAATAGAAATTGATAGAACACATTATTCCTGAAAAAATAACATATTACACGTGTCTCTAGTGTTAATAGTCTTCGAATAAGAGCGAGTGTTTCGTTTTTTTTTTCTATGACTGTACCTATGAGAAAGTAAGTCTACCCTAAAGATATCCAAAATATCTCGATGGGCCAGGGCATTCGTGCAATTTGGCTATTTTCCTCGGTTTGGTTATTTTCCTAAGTTTTTTACCTGGCAATCGTATTTGCAATGCTTAGAGTGCCCACTCAACTTTCAACCCTGAAACTTGAAAAGCCTGTTTCCAGAATGTTAACAATCTTACAGGATTTGGGCTGGAAGGAGACATTAGTAGCCTTTATCCTGGCTGGACTTTATCCTGGCTGGAAAATTTTTTGGCTATCGCCAAAAAATTTTTAAGCTTTTTCCCCTTTGCCTACCTCGTCGAATGAGGATTCAGTGTTGTCACCGACCTAGTTACTTACAAACAATCGACTCCAAATCGTTCCAAGAGGAGATTTGCGCCTTCACCTTACAAAAAAAACATTAAACCTATCGTGTGGACACTGTCTTTAAACCACCAAAAATAAATATCTTACTAATCTATATTTCTGAATGTTCATTTCATATTTCATATTTTGAATGAGAAAAAAATGCTTTGCTTGTTTATTTTTATTGCATCTGATTGTTTCCTTCATTTTGAGTAAAAATTTTTTTGCTTGTTTATTTATATTTTATTTCATTTTATTTTATTACTATTCTTTTAAAAATAAAATATTTTTAATCCTAGATTTGTTTTTTATTTCTACATTGGTAATTTTAATTTAATAATGACTAATGAGGAAAAATATATCTTGGTTAACCGTTTTGTAAAATTCTGGAAGGAAATTATTTTAAACTTTAAACCTCTTTTCGCACACCCTCTCACCTTTACTATAAAGGGGGGTGTTGTAACAAATTTTACCCGTAAAAGAGGCATTAACCGTGAAAATTTTGAGAACCACTGTTTTAAACCATATTTCAAACGGAAACGTTTTGCAATATTAGCGTTATTTACGTTGCTTACTATGAATTGGAAAAAGTCATCTCTGTCAAAAAAAAAAGATGACTTATTACATTTTGGTGCGATTTTTTTTTTTATTTTGATAGGAATCATCGAGGACAAAGTGCTCTGATGAATTTAATTTTTTACCGCAATCAAGCTCCATTGGACAATATAAAAAAAAAACTGCTGCAACGAGTTTAATCCTTGACAACTTTTATTTCAGGACAAATTCCGGGAAGGTCGTCACAAATTTGTAATTGTATCAAAAAATATCAATGCTACACATGAACTATAAACTAAAGATAATCATATATGACATATCGAAAGATTGCGGCTCCTTTGTTCGTTAACCAATAAGATACTGCATGAAAAATTGGTAGTAAAAGAAAGTTACCCGCGCTTGATCCCGCTTAATGTTACAAACGTTCCAAAAAAGGTGCATATCGATTGGTGATGGAAAATGTTGAATACCTCACAAGTGCATAGAAATCAGTGTATAACATCTATCTTAGTGGCAAACTACCGATGTATTCATATAGCTTTATATATATATATATATATATATATATATATATATATATATATATATATATATTATACTAGCTCAGTACCGGGCATTGCGTGGGTGCTAAGTATAGCTCCATTATAATTGTTTTTAACTTATTCCATACTAAAGTGAAAATGTGAGCCTTAAAATGATAATTCATTATTAATCGTAATCTTTGTAGGAAAATACTCATATTTAAATGTGTTAAATTTTATCAATTTGTATGCTTAAAGGCTTATCTCTTGAAAAAAAAATGGCCATTTTGAGACAAAAAATTTGAATTTTGAGCTTTTTTGTATTTTTTAAAAATTTCAAAACCCCACAGATGTGAATTTTAGGGCATCAAGGAACCTCTGTGCCATGTTTGATGAAAATCTGACGAAAACTGGATTTGTATAAGGAACAAACATACATACATGCAAACAAACAAACATTCATTTATTTTTACACTGGCGAAAAAAAAAATCCCAACACCAAGAAAAAATTACTGCAGAGGTAGGAAATTTGGGTAATGCAATTGTCTAGTTAACATGTTTAATTGATTAAATGTACAAGATCACTGGCTAATTAAAGCTCAAAAAATGCTGTGCAAAGGTGAAATTATGTTACTTTAATAGCCGGAGTAACCTCCAGAATTTTGAAGGCAAGCCTGAAAGCGTGCATGCATTGTGTCATACAGGTGCGGAAGGTCACTTAGTGGTGTGGAGTGCCATGCTTGTTGCACTTGTTGTATCAATACTAGGACAGTCATTGCTGACTGTGGATGATGCTGGCGTTGCCGTCCAAAGATATCCCCTACGTGATCAATTGGAGACAGATCTGGTGATCTTGCAGGTCATGGTAACATGTCAACACTCTGTAGAGCACATTGCGTTACAGCAGCGGTGTGAGGGCGAGAGCTATCCTGTTGGAAAACTCCCCCTTGAATGCTACTCATGAAGGGCTGTACTATAGATTAAATTAGCAAACTGACGACAAATTCACAGTCAGTGTGTTTGAGATAACCACAAGAGTGCTTCTGCTGTCTGAAGAAATTATTCCCAAGACCATGACTCCAGGTGTAGTTCCCGTGTGTCTAGGTCTCAGACTGCTTGGATGTAGACGGTCCCCTGGCCTCCTTCTGATCAACTTACTACCATCACTGGCACCAAGGCAGAATATGTTTTCATCAGAAATTACAACAGATCTCCACTCCGACCTCCAGTGAGCTCTGTCTTGACACTACTGCCGTCGCAAACGGCAATGGTTTGCAGTCAATGGAATACCTGCTACAGGTTACTTGGCTCGGAGCTGTTCTGGAAGTAAGCGATTTCGTACCATTCTTTGGGTCATGACGGTACCGGCTGCAGCTCGAATGTCAACCGCAGATGCAGTACTATGCGCTACAGCCGTACGCAGGATTTGGCGATCTTCCTCTTCAGTCGTGCCACGTGGCAGCTCGGAACTCGATCTTCTTGAGGTAGTACCATCCCTTGACCATAGCTTTTAATAATCATGCACGGTGGAAGCATTCCCACCAAGGCTTTCTACAATATCGGCGAAATGAAAATCCACCTTCTCTTTGCCAAATTGTACGACCTCATTCAAACTCGGTGAGCTGTTGATAATGGCTTCTTCGTCTTCTTAAAAGCATTCCTGGCTAACATGAATGCAATGCATCAAATTTCACGAAAAAATAATACTGACGAGCTTTGCAACAAGCTTTTAAAACAAGCTTTATTTGCATGTTCTGAGTGACGCCAGTTGCGCCACACTTATGCGTGGAGCTCGAAATTTCAATCGATGTCATCTTTCAGTTGTATAAACACGCCTATCAAATTTTGTTTATCTGGCCCAAGTCTTTCTTGGTGTTAGGATTTTTTTTTCCGCCAGTGTATATAGATAGATTGTTTTTGATTCTTTATTTATGTATAGCTAAAACAGCACTGGACAGGGGGTTCCAAAAGGATTCAAATCTAACAAAAGCTCTTGTATTTGGTTCATAAGGGCACGAACTGAAACAGCAATGAACCGGGTTTTCCAAGAGGAACCAAACTGAACAAAAGCTGTTTGCTGAAGATGCGCAGTGAAGAAAAAATTGCCTGTTTCTTCGACCTTGCCGGCTACATGGCAATAGTGGGGATAACGCAACGCAAGAAAATCAACTCTGAATCGTATACGACTATTTGTTTGGCAGGAATCAACGGAGAATTTCTAAAAAGCAGAAGACGCGAGTTGTTTTTCCTAGCGTTTTCACGAACACCCTATTCATGGGCTTAAACAAAAGAATTTCCCAACGGTAAACGCTGCAAATATAATCTTTATGACGACTGCACGGCTGCAAATTGACCCTAATAACCATTTCTTTATCACCGTATTTTAATTATCATATCTTTTTGTATGCATACGTTCCTTGTATTACCGTATCTAGAATATCACCAGGCATGATATAACGGCTTCAACATTCTTCTGAGTTTCCATACCACTCCATTGACAGAAACAATAAACCCAGCGAGCAGAATCCTATCAAATTCGTGATTGCGAAAAACCTAATTTAAATTCAAGACTTAATTCTAAGGGTTTGATGTTAGATTTTTTTTTTTAAGTTATCAGTTATTTTTTTTCTTCTGTTCTGATTAGGAGTGGATAAAAACAAGAAATAGCGATTAAAGTGAAAGTCCTTTTTTTACAGAATAAAGAACGTTACGTGTATATCATTAACTTTTATCGCTATATTAAGTTTTTATCAGAAATTGTAGAAGGAATTATTCATTATGACGTTTTTTTACATTCATTTGAGGCTCTAACTTAGCCCCAAATAAATATAGAATCAAAATATAACATAATGTCATGAAATGCGAAAGAACAGTAATAGCATCAGCTATTGGGCTAAATCTTCATTTTTCATAAAAAGCGGATTTTTGGTTATGAAAAATTCGTTTAATTCGTTTAGAAACGAAGTTTCCCAGTTGTATGATTTATTCTGACTATATATTAGAACATTCATTTAATAACTTTGAATTTATTTGTCAGTTCCGTTTTAATTATTTCGAACATAATATACAGAAAACTATAATTATTATTACGCTTCAGGAATCATCTGGTCTAGACTTTAGAACTGATGATCAAATAATTCATTTTACATCTATTCAGTTTCAATTAGGGGAACAATTGAGCCGTTTAAAACAATGCAATAATTCCTTCTGTATTTAAATTTCGAACGAATTAGCGTTTGTTGAAACATTTTGTGCTTCGTAGTAAACCGCTTAATTGTATAGCCATTATTCCACGATAAACTATTCTAATCAGCGGGATATTCCATTATCCAGGATAAAAATAATGCGTTACAGCGTTTTGGTACATTGAAAACGTATTGTATTAAGCGGGATATTCTTTTAACCGATATTCTAATAAGCGGGATCGACTGTAATTGAAAATTCATGAAAATCTGGTTCAGAGAAGTTATTGCTTTGAATCCTTTCGTTGGTTTTCTCTACTTATGCAGTGAAACTCCGGTAGTTCGCCTAGTGGATCTACCTCAGTAAGTCGACATTTACTTTTTA
This sequence comes from Uloborus plumipes, assembly GCA_038373865.1. NCBI lineage: Eukaryota > Metazoa > Arthropoda > Arachnida > Araneae > Uloboridae > Uloborus > Uloborus plumipes. The sequence continues at coordinate 5,519 of JAXGGA010020644.1, read as the reverse complement.
AATGGTTGGTCCAATGCTAATTTCAATGGGCACTTTTACTATCATTTGTCTAGATCCCTTTGAAATAATCAAAATATCTTTTAATTTTATTCTTTAAAGCAATAATATAATTGAATCCATATGATAACGCACTAATTGATGTGTAATACTCCTAATTAAGAATACAGTTGAAAGAGATGTAGATAAAAATCGCAGCTTTTTATTTTTAACGTACATATATTATAAGACTTTTTTTAACGTGCTTTGCTCTTCGTTAAAGAAATATTTTATTCAAATGCAAACGCTAATGATTACTCAGTTTAAAAGTTTTTTTTTAAAAGGAAATAGAACTAATTTTAAAAATGCTAAAGATTGCACTCTAAGCTGATTTTATTTCAGTTGACTTTTCCAAACACGGAAGGTAAATAGTCTAGTCACGTTCTAACTTCTTCCAAAGTGCTGAAATCCGGTAATATTTATTTTGCTTTTTAGAGCAGCACGCCTCCTTTAGAAGTATTTAAAAGACACTACACGGCGTTCGTTTAAAAGAAGAACCGTTTTGTTTTGATATCGAATAAAACATGTAAAGCTTTTAAAAGCGGCGATTCGTTTCATTATTTTTACACACTTTTTCTTGTTCATCTTTCTACATCTAAATTAATACGTTACAATGTTTGAAAAAAGACATCTCCCAATACGTATTCTAAAAGATTCATTAAATCACTAATGATTAACTCTATTGCTTTTTAGACAATACTGCATTATAACATGAAAATAGTTTCAGCATGTATATCAAAAATGAATGGAGTTTACTAATAGAAAAAAGGAATCGTTGACATTAAATTCATACTAAAAAAAAAAAACATCTTCTCTAATCTTAAAACATACAAGGAATTTTAAACATTTTGTGGAATTCCTAAATATAATTCCGTTATACCTTTTTTGTGTGTGCATGTTATCAACTTTGAAAAAAATTTAATTTCTCGAATTGTTTAGCATTAATTAGTAAATAACTTTCAGAGTTTTGTATTTTAAATGCATAAGTTATTTATCCCTTGACATTACTTAATTTGGAATGTTAAAAGCAATTGTCATTATTAATATCAGCTTTTCTTTGAAAGTTCGAAAGATTTCTTAAGTAATAAATTCATTATTGGGGAATTTAGTTATGGCATTAAAACACTTTCCAGACTTTATTAGGCAAAAATATACATTAAAAAAGTTCGATGTTTCAGAACAACAATGTTTTAAAACAGCGATGCTTTTGGATAGATATATCGTCATTGATGTTTTAATTTTGAACATCAATGTTTTTTCATTGATATCGCACCACTAGTACGCACATGTCCTCTTCTCAATACAATACTTTCCTTTTTTTTATTGCTCAGCTCAATTTTGAATTATTCATTTAAGCGTTAATTTTGCGATACGTTTAGAAGCCTTAATTCATGTCTCTTTCCTTTATAATACGCTTTTATTAGTTTCACAAGTGGGTTTGTTTGTATGTATGTATGTATGTAACTCTAAATAAAAGAAAAAAATCACTTTCGTTACAACTATAAAAGTAATATATTTTATACTATTATTAATACTAAAGGCTAAACTATATTACATGATTATGTATTTTAGTGTTTCAGTTGTTTGTATGTAACTATGAATAAAAGGTAAAATTCACGTTCTTTGCAAATATAAAATTAAAACATTTAATAATATTATTATTACTAAAGGACAAACTATATTACGTGTTGATGGTAAGTGCATGTAAACTGATATTCAATACTTTTGAAACTTCTTTTTAGTTTGATTTACTCTAAAAGCGTAGTTTTTAGTTTTTTAAAACTATCTTTAGCATTATTATAAATACATTCTGCGAGGGCGGATCCATAAATGTTCCAAGGGAGGGGCGATTGATTTTTTTTCCTTACTTGCCCATTTTTTTCGCCATGCATCCTAGTAAACACATGTTGATTATAAATGTTTTGGTCTTCCATTTCGAAAAATTTCCAGATCAGAGCACAGAATCGCCGTACCCTTTTCATTAATAGCATCAAAGATCAACTAAAATTGCCTTTTTTGAACTTCAAAATCTAATAACTGCTGGAGAAGAGTCCCTCAAGGGAGGGGCGATCGCCCCATCGCCCCTCCCTTGTATCCGCCCTTGACATTTTGTGGCAAAAGTTGAGCTAAAAAGAAGAGGTTTCAAGCAGGGAAATGAGTCTCTGTGGCTAGTGTTTTTACTACTTTGACATTCTTGTGAGAAAAAAAAATCTTTCCAAAATGCATAGCACGAAATTATCTAATTTCAGAGAAAGGAATCATAGTTCGAGTCATTACTATTATCAACTCCATAAAATCAACGTCTCATTTATCACAACCCGTTATTAATGAAAGTATTGCATCTCTAAAACGGTTTTAATACGCATTTTATACATAAAATAATCCTAAATGTAGAATAAAAAACTTAAAAATACGCTTTTAGATTTAAACTAAAAAGAAGATTTTCAAAAATATAACCGCAAAGCTTACATGCACTTATAATACATCAACATGTAATATAGTTTAGCCTTTAGTATCAATAATAGTATTAAATATATTACTTTTATGTTTGTAAAGAACGTGAATATTATTTTTTATTCAGAGTTACATACATACCCACATGTGACACTGAGATTCAGACAAGGAATAGGAGGCAGGAGGTCTCCGAACGTATTCTTTCCATTTTCTACTACCAAAGGTATTCAAAAATAGCCTTTTTAGAAAATCAACTTCTTAATGATTTCGAGAGAATGTTTTGAACACCCCTTAATATCATCAAAGCTAGTCGAATTTTTCATTTTCCAAAACTTCAGTTTCGAAAAATTATCTAAGAAAAGTCTCTAAACCTCACCTTTTTACGTAACGTCATCAAAGATGGACTACACTTCCGTTTTTGCGACTTCAATTCCCAAACATTACAGTTGCCAAGTCGTCCCTTAATGGACTTGTATCCGCCCTTGACAGGAAGTACTTTAATTTTCCCAACAGTTCATTTTTAATTGAATTTTTTAACTGTCTGACTTCTAAAACAGATAAAAGAGAGATGGCGTATAACGTCACAGATAGGGAAACTTTGGTGTAAAACCTGGCCGACTCATCAGCTTTTTGTCCACTTGTGACATCAGCAGCGAAAATGAAACAATGACTGATCGTCTTTTAAGATTTTTTTTTAAGGAAATAAATTGAGACGGAATTTTAAAAAAAATCACTCCATGTTTTGACCTCGCTCTTTTAGGTTTGCTGTTTTCCTGCCAACATATTTACTTATTTTTCTCAATTTGTTTGTAACCTTCCTAACTAATTAAAAGGCACATTGACCTCGAACAGATGTCGATCGAATTGAAAACGATTAATTGTATCAACCAATAGCATAGCCAGAACTTTCCTTTATCCCACCTATAATAAAATTTCTCGCTAAGCTATAGGTAGATAAAATTCAATCTAATTAAACAAAATCGAATTTAATGTGTCCTTCACTTTTGTTGTTTGAAATGAACAAGTATTCTTGAAGGCATTAAATGTCGACTCATATAACCGTTTGCGTCAAACTTAGTGCACAAGTTTAGTATATGCTAGAGCCGCTATATAGACAGGCCAGACGCATCAAGATTAAGTTTCACCACTTTGGATCCAATTCCTTAACTTTTTCAAATTTTCATTGTTGTGGAGTAGGGTTACCAGAAAAAAGTTTTGGCACATTGCTATGCTTTGCCAAATCCACGTGCCGCTAATAATTGCTCACAGTGAAAAATTACCAAAACGCGATTACTGGCCAGAAAAGACAACCACTCAAACACACAAACACGCGCTGGATCCAAAGTGGTGAAACTTAATCTTAATGCGCCGGGTCGTATATATAGAGGCCTTAGGAAAAGCTGTATAAAAATGACTGAAATGGGTGACAGAAAAAGTTAATACCGCATTTTGAATACTTTTAAAAAATGCTTTCTGAAGAAAAGATAATTACATCTAAATTTCCACTAAAATGGATGCAAGTTTTAAAATAATGATTTTGAAGGAAGAGTGTAGCATTTACTTACCTGTGTGGGAAGTTAAATAACTAAATAAATTTAACATAGCTTTAACAGTTTTAACGTAGTTTAACTTTTAATTTAACGTACTCCTCTGGTGTTTTTATCATCCGCACATGGCTTTTTTATGCTTTTCAAACAATTATCTTCATATTTTAATGAACTTTCAAAAGGGCCTCAAGGCTAAAGTGGATTCCGGAAGAAGTATTTTTTTTTCTTTTTTACGTCAACGTTTCTTTTTCTTTTCCTTGGTAAGGGTTTTCATTTTAAAAGCAAAGATAAATTTCAGACGTAATTATAACTAGTAATTTTTATTGTATAAGTAACAATATTTTAACTATTGAATTTGCTTGACATAGATTATTCTGATTGCAAAGAAAGTGATAATATGTTTCGCAGGGAGAATTGATTGCAAATGATAAGTCTTTGATCCATTAATCCAGGGGTCTCCAACATATGGCCCACTTACCGCCTCCGAATCTTGCACAAATTTTGTCTGGTCCGTGGTAAGATTAAACTAAAAAAAAAAAAAAACATGTACTAAATATTAAATTTCTGTTTAAAAAAGTTTTTAAAAATTAAACTCAGAAAATCTCAAAAACTACTACACATTGGGATTTTTTTTTTAAACAGCCAAAAAGTAGGGGGCTGCACAAGCGCTAACTAACCTATCTGAACTGAAATATTGCTTGATTGTTATTCCGAATCACCTCTAAAAATTACAGTGTGACGCTTGACTAAAAAACTTTGGAGACACTTGCTTTAATCTGTAAATTTAGCTCCTGTACCTTTTAAGGTTCGCTTTGAAAGTAGAATCAAGATTAATTCTCCAAATGCAAAGTTACAGAACGAAACAAATTGTGCGCTCCATTTTATATCTTTTTCACTCAAAATTAAATTTCCATCGGTTGCAATTGAAATGATTAAAGTTTGACTACGGAGAGATGGTGCATATCCTTGAAGCGGAAACGAAACCGCTTCGTTTTATAATAATTAACATCAGAGAGATCACGCTGGTTACGAAAACGTCAATGAACTATTATCGGTTACTTTAAAATAAGCGTTTTAAAATTTTTGTGTCGTTTCCATTGAAACTGTACGAAAGAAAACAGCTCCAATCTTTTCTTATCAGAAATTATCTTATTTATAAGAAAATCAGACAGTAAGTAGGGACTTCCCAATTTAAATAAGAACAGCGTCCTCAAGGAAGATAAATAATCTTTCTATTAGTCGGTGAGAGATAAATTAATGAGACAGTCTCTGTGTCCAAAAGTTGCCCCACTATTATCTTCAACTATACAGGCATTTTTCCTTTTATAAATATGAATTGTGGTTAAGAATTTTTTCTATTCTGCTATCTGCTTAAGTTATTTTTTTAAACTAAACTCTTTTTCACATAAATTATGTTTTCCCTGAAGTGAGAAAGCTCCTTCTTTTAAAATTTAACTTTTCAACATTAATTCTCTTTTTCAT
>JAXGGA010020643.1:0-17921 GCA_038373865.1 Uloborus plumipes | reverse complement strand
GAAACAAGGCAGTTGTTTCAAAGGAAGGGTTGAGTGAATCTTTAACTTTTGGGAGAGGGGGGGATTGCTGTTTTGATGATTTTTTATTAAAACTTCAAAGCAGCATGAAAAATGCTTGAAAATAAGTTGAGTACCTTAAATATTAACTTACAGGGGGATCCTGCTTTAGAAGACTCAAAAAATCTATTTTTTAGGGGGGAAAAAAACAAGTCTAGCAAACTTTTGAGATATTTTATTACATGTCTGAACATTTGAAATTCTTTAAAGGAAAATATTTTTGAAGCTCATTTATACAACTGCTGTTTTCAAGCTGTAGAACAGATAGAGCTCTTAATTTTCATATGTAACAAAAAAAAAAAAAAAACACACACACACACACAATTATTTAATTTTCATATAATTTTCTTCTATATGAACTAAAAATAATCAAAAAATTATGAAATTTGAATGTTTGCTCAGATTTTAAAAAGAAAATCCTTTCAACTTGGTAAAAAAATTGTTAAGAATTTTTTTTTTTGCGAGAATGCTTTTAGTTTAAATAGAAAAGGAAATAATATTGAAGCTAACAAGCCTTGGTTTGTTTTTATTAGCTGTCTAGTTCTTTTACAATCACGACTCCCAGTTTGGAACCATCGTTAAAGCGAAACCTTGAGCAAACAGGCTTCTAAGTTTTCAGCCAAAAAATATATAGCACGTCCACAAATTCAAATTTCTTCGGAAGGATCGTTGAACTTTTTGGGTACATAGTCCACGTAGTTATTCAACCAAGGTGGTCTCTAAATCCCCGAGCCCTCATATACCTGCTGTGTTCAGTGTCAGGGCCCAGTAGGCCGATTTTGCTGCCGTTTATCGGTACCTTTACAAAAATAAAATAATAAAAACCGCACCTTCACAAAAATTATATAAAAAAATCAGCATCTTGAATCATTCTAAATAAAAAGCGGTACCTTCACAAAGATTGTTTTTAAAAAATGGTCGCAAAAGAAGTAGCATGTCTTTTTTTATAGTGTTAGTAATTTATAATTTTTTTTGACAATGTAAGTTCTTTTTGTATTATTTAATAATATGATTATAAATGTAACAATGACATGAGTTTTTTGTCAAAAATTAAATAACTTAAAAGGTGCTGTGAAAAAATAGCAAACAAGAAGTATTTTCACAAAAGTAGGATGACGATTAAATATATTCACAAAAATAGGTAGTAAGATAATCCTGGATTGGGCCCTGAGTGTAGTATCTCCGAGAATGTTTCTAATCAGCCTATATAACTTTGCCTATATATTCTTATAAACATGGGGAATATATTTAAGCAATTTAAAAAAAATCGATATTTTTGAGGCTTATAAAGCAGGATCTCCCACCCCCCTTAAAAGAGGCAGGGTGCAGCACCCTTTTAAAAATGCCTGGGAGAAGCATTACCTGTATTCTATAAATTTATTGTTTTTCTTTTGAAATGTATTTGAAGTTCTGCATTCCAACTTTTTTCTTTTTTTAATTTAAATTCTTCAATTGTACTGACGTCATTTTGTTTTTTCTTGTTACAGTATCTGTAAAAGCACAGCGGAAAACCTCTTCCTTTAAGGTCGAAAGTTCACCTTCATCATCAAAAGCTGGTATGTTATTTATTTCTAGTTGAGGTTTTATTATTCCTAATCCTCAAATATATATATGCAGGGTAGAATTCAAATCTAATGAGCCTTCATTCAAAAAGGCATTTATTGAGCTGATCGTTCAACTGACTAATAGTTTTCAAAGTAGGCACCTCCTGCATCAATGCATTTCTGTAAGCGACTTTCCACTACTCAACGGCATCCCTCAAATCCTGTTCCAGGAATTCTACAACTGCTGCGTTGACATTTTCTTGGATGTCCTTGATGGAATCAAAATGTTTTCCTTTCAGTTTTGATTTTAAGCTCTGAAACAAGAATTTAGGTGCCCCAGACTGCAGGGAGGCTGGGGTACCAAAGGAACGTTGACTGGGATTAAACTCTCGGCACAAGTTTCGTGCAGACTTTTGTGAAGCAGAAGTAAAATATGATCTTATAGCATTGCTCTAATGATCTTTTCATGTGAAAGTGGTATGCAGCACCGTATAGAAGCTACTTTTAAGACGAATGTGTGTGGAGTGTGTGCAGGGGCGCACCCAGGATTTGACTTAAGGGGGGGGGGGCTAATTTTTGACATCAAGCACCCCTACCCCTTTTATGTCCAAAGGCTATTGGATTACAATTTTAAAATCGCGACGCGAGAATACTAAACTTCAATTTGTCCCCCCCCCCTTCTTTCTTTTTATTTATTTTTTCCGGAGTAATAGTATAAAACTTTTTTGGTTTGCTTTGATATGGAAAACAGCGTCATTGAAAATCGAAAAAATGGTGAGTAAAAATTTCCAGAAATAAATAACTAATAAATTTTATTAAAAAAAACTTTTGAAAAGATGCCAATTTGAAACACCTAGCGCTTCTTTCATTGGAAGCTCTCTTGCTTCTGTTAAATTTTATATAAATTTTTTACTTAATAATCAAATTGTATTTATGTAAGAAAATAAATGGTTAATGCTATTAGGTTCTTTCAACCTTACTGAAGATGAGCTGATTAATGCACTAATAATACTTCACTCATTACTTAAAATGTTAGATCACTAAATATAAAGGGCTTATAAATCAGGAGCTTAGCGTTATGATATGAATTAAGACAATTATTATTATGAACATATGACATATCAAATTGGAACATTCACAAAAACATACTGACAGGGAGTTCAGGGGTTCTATCCGGAAAAAATTCAGAAAAGTAATCCCAAAAACGCAACAGCTAGACAATTTTTGGTCATGTTAAGGAAATTTGAGACTATGCCCTCATCTAATCCTTTTTAAGAATGCAAGGACATAAAAACGTTGTTGAAGGCCATTTTTGCAATTGTTAGGGGGTGAGGTTTGGGAATGTTTCTATATTAAACTTCGAAAAACGCAGTTTAAGATGACTTTGGTTAATCTTAAGAAAAGCACGAGTCGGTGGCTCTCCCGTTATAAATTTTCGAAATTGATGTACAAAAAACACCATAGTAGGCCACCTCTTTGAAGATGTTAGGGAAATGAATGGGGGTTTCGGAACTTTTCAATGGCAATTGACGTTGAAATTCCAAAAACGTAATGTATAATTATCTCAGATAATCTTAGGAAGAATGAGGTTCGACCGCTCTCAACCGGAAATTTTTCAAAATTGATGTCTAAACAACGCAATAACATCTTTGATGATGATAGAGAAAGGGATAGCTTTCGGTTTTCTCTTCTGAATGTTTTTTGTCGAAATTAAAGATCTCAAAACTCAATTTTAAATGATTTTCATGGTCTTTCCTCGAACCACTTTTGAAATTGAAGTTTTAGAGATGCTATTGTAGACCATCTTTGATGACGTTATGGAAATGGATGGAATGTGAAAATCTCCACAAGATATTTTTCCCGAAACTAAACTTAGAGAAATGCGGTTCCATTGTTGTCAATGTTAAGAGTTCGGAGGCTTTCCTCAAGAAAGTTTTCGAAATTGAACTCTTACAAATGTGTTCATTTATCGGTAGCCTTAGCAGTAGGATTCATGTACTCTGCACCAGAAATTTTTCGTAATTAAAGTTCCAAAAACGAAATTTAAGAAGACCTTTTATCATTATTATTTGGTGGAGGGGGGGTCTTTTTAATTTTTTGAAATTAAAGTTTTAAAAATAAAACTGTTGGCCATATTCGATAATGGGGCTCGTTTTTCTCCTCCGGAAATTTTTAGAAATTCCTGTTCCAAAAACCAAACATTAGATGATCTTCATTGAAGAGATTCAGACTGTCTCTCGGAATATTTAAAAAACTTGAAGTTCTATAACTATAATTCCGTTCTAATTTTCGCGCCAAAAAAAAAAGAAAGAAGGGGATTAGCTTTGGATACCCCCTTCCTTATAATTTTCTTAGCTACTTTTTTTAAATATTTTTATTTCAAATCAAAATGGAGAAAATAGAAAAAGATTTTTCAGTTGACTAATTCGGTTTCCTATTATGAAATGCTTAATTTCCTTCCAGTGCCTTCACTGATTAGAAGTACAGAAGTTTGTGGCTTTAGCATAAGTATTTTTTTTTTTTTTGGATTAATTTGTTTGTTTTGCAAAGATACCTTTAGGTCACTTTTTTCTGTTTATTTATATTTTTCTCTTTTGTACTTCCTTTTTTATTTTAATACCATTTTATATTCTTTATAATCAGAAAGAAGCATTAAAGATTTCACTATGACGATCCTTCAAATCTGTAATTCGCCACTGCGAAACATCATAATTTTTGATGTCAAATCCTTAAAATTAAAATTATTTTGCTTTTGATGATGAGACGCTCTACAATTTGAAGCTCCTTGCTTTGCTGAGTCCCCATTCTAGCGCCTGTACAGTGTACACAATGCATGATTTAATTGACAATAATGCCTTGGTTTCTTGGAAATTGTAGAAGAGGGGAAGGGATCTTTTATAAGCGAGAATTTACCCACTTTCCCCTAGACTTTGATAAATACAAGGTATAAGTTATACGTGTGCGTATTTGTTGTTTCATTGAATTCAAAGCGTAGTTATTAATGACTTGAATCTTTTCTGACACCGTGGAAAAATTAAAAATGTCGTTGATGCTTAAGGCCTTCAAGTCCAGTTTTGTCATAGGGGGAGCTTAAGCCCCCCCTTCTGGGTGCGCGCCTGAGCGTGTGTGTCTGTGTGCTAACGTCCGAAAGCTAGGAGTTGGGTTTTGAGTGGGGTTCAAGGATCAGTTTTAGGGTCTCTTTTGTTTATTGTTTTTTTGAATGATGTTCATAAAAATGTTCCTGGACGCATGAATTGTTTTGCTGATGACATCAAAGTTTACCACATCCCATACCATATGGATTCCACCCGATGCTTTACAGTCGGCTAGAGGCAAAAAGGATGAAACTCTTTTCAAGGTGTTCTCCAGACATAAACGCTTCTGTTCTTCTGAAATAGGGTGAGTGACGATTCATCTGACCATATTGTATTGGGCCCAGAACCTGTTGCTGGTCATCGCATTTGTATTTGTATTACCTGTGGCCACTACTGTGGGGACCAGCTCTTGTAATATCTGCACCATTGGCGTCATTTAGAAGTAGTAGTTGCTGTCACCAAGTGTTTATGCATTGGCACCCTGTTCATAGCATGAAGTTCCTTTTTAACAGTTTTTGTTGAAACAGGATTCTGGAGATAACTGCTCCTTTCTGATATCTCGGATGGGATTGTACTCTCAAGCTGCTATGTACTTCAATACCAGTCTATTCCCATCATCAAGCTTTGACCTTCAGTCATAGTTGTGCTTTTAAAACATTGTCTTACTCTCTTTTGCATATGCTGTCATAACAGCAGATTGTATACTGCTTACAAACCCCCAAAGGTTGGATGTTTCCTTAACCTATTGATTTAAACGCTCTCCAATAATCATGACTCTTTGAAGCTCTGACATTTAATTTCATCAAAGACAGTTTGACAAATGCATACCGTGCAGGTGACTGGCGCTGAAAGCCTGATACCTTCCTCTTTACGGGTGACACACGGCACAGCTGTACTGCAGGTGTGAAACGCCTCATACTTTTTTTACAGGTGTTCGTGTTATTTTGTACTTCATCTGTATGTATATATATTTTAGTGTTTTCCCCGACATTTTTAGGAGGGCGTGGTGCTCTACCTCTTTTAAGTTGAATTTTAATGCATGGCGCCCTCTTTTTGGCATTTTTTAAGTACACTCTCCACACCCCTTTGAAGTTTTAACAAAACCTTCATCATAAAATAAAATATTTTTTTGAAGGGTAAAGAATCACCCAAACCTCACCTTAAAACAAAACTCCCTTGTTTTTTCGTTATCTACTGGAGGTTAAGTTGATTGTGACTGATTTTTTTAATTTTCTTAGCATATTTTTTTAACTAAACTCAAAAAAGTTTTTTATTCATAAAATAAGTACTCTTTAAAATTACTTGGCTTTGATGTATATATTGTGTACAAAAAATTTTCAAACTTTTTCTATCACAACCTGAAGCTCCTATTTTGTTACAAAATTTTTGAAAGTGCCTTTTACATTGAATTGAAGTACTCTCTAATCTGGAAATGCCCTGTTACTTTTTTGGTCTTGGAGAAATGCTATATTTATACAAAATTCAAAGTTGAAAATTTTCTTCCTATTTATTATTTAGGGAAGGCTGATAGATATGCTGGAGGTAATCCTTACTGCCCTCGACCAACTCCATCATGGCAGAAACCTATTACTAATTTTTTTTCTAAAGGAGCATGTTCCACTTTAGAGTAAGTTATTTTTTGTTATCTTTGAATCTGAGTTTATTTTTTTACTTTTGTACAAGGTGTCAACAATTTAAATCTGTGGTTTTAATTAAGGATGCACCGATAAGCAAATTGGCCGACTGCCAATTAATTGGCTTAGGATAATCGGCCCTAGCCGATTAATAATCATGATGATCATTTTTACTACCAATTTCAACGTCACTTTTTTTTTTACGATTTCAATTTTTAGAATTAATCCTGATTTATTTTTGAGATGCTATTTATTTTACTCAATTTTCAAAAAATTCTCAAAAAATAATTTCACAATTTCATCCAACTACTTTGAGCCAATACTAATAAAATTACATTGGGTTAATTAGGAATGTAAAAAACTAAGGTGAAGTGTGGTGCGCACGCTAATTTAGGAGCACTTTCAATTTAACTTCACTTTTTAATTGTTATTTGTAATTGAATTTGACTTTTATTCCTTGGGAGAATTAAAGGTTATCTAATAAATTCACTATGTTAAAGGAGAAAAGTATTGACACTTGAAAGCTGTTGCAAAATTATATGTATGTACCTATTTTCCGAATTTTTGCAAAACAGAAAAATTGATTTATTAAAAAATGTATATCAACCATGAAGAAAATTTTATGTATTTTCTCTGGATTCTTGCTTGATTTTTACTCACTACACTTTCATACTACACGTTATGATTACGTTTGTAGAAATTTTTCGTTTATAAAGTAATTCATAGGAGTTTATTGTTCAAAGCATATTTTATGTAATTTTATTTAAAATATTTTTTTCCACTGGTTAATCGGCATAATTGGGCTTGTTATAAATAAAAGGGAACATTGAAGTATTTCACATTCCAATTTAAAAGCCCTGGAATTTGATTATTCCTAATAGTGTCATTCGAATATCAACTGTGAGGGTAATTGTATAACATTTCATCAAGTTTTACGCACTTTCTGGATTCTTCGTTTTGTTTTTACTCTGAACTCTTTCATACTACATGTTATTATAGCAATATTTGCTGAAAATTGCTTTTATTTACTGTTAATAAATTTATTTGTAGAAGTTTTTTGGTGAGGATATACTTTAAAAGAATATATTTTAAAAATATTTTTTCCGCCGATTGATCGGTAAGATTTTGCCAATTATAAATAATCAGCAGAGTGGCCGATTAATTGGTGCATCCCTAGTTTTAATCACAATTTATATCATGATTTAAAAGAAAAAAATCATTGAAAAGGGGATCTTTACTACATGCTTCCAAGATTTAATTAATTTTTTTTACAACAGGAGAATATATACAGATGTAGGCTCATAGGAATTAGTCGGATACTCTACTTTTGTACCTACTGAAAAATTAGTAAAAATACTTGTAAAATAAACTTTAGGGAAAAAAAGCTCGTATTTGATGGTTTCAAGAGTTTTTTTTAGTTGGAATATCCCCCTCCCCCCATAAGCCTTCTTTCTTGCAACTAATAATCACCCCCCCCCCCCACACACACACACAGTTTGCACTACCACACACAAAAATAAATTAAATAAAGTAAAAATAGTAGATTAACAAGTGAACATAAAATAAATACATATAAAAACAAATGAACATTTTAAAGCATATGTCAGAGGGGATGGGGTGGAGCATCCAAAATGGCCTACAATCGCATTTAAGGAGATCAATTACGGAAAAATATCAAGGGAGAACTTATAGTACCCCATATCGGGAACTCCACACTTAAAAGTCATCAAAGATGGCCTAAAATTCTATTCTTTTCTTATGACTTAAATTTTGAAAATGTCCGGAAGAGAATATCAAATTGCATTGAATTCTTTGTCAATGAGAGTCAATAACTGAATTTCTATAGTTTAAATTTCAAAACTTTTCGGAAATGAGGAGGGTGAGATTCGATCCCAAGTTTTTCCTGGCTTTTCTCAAAAAATTTTTTAAAATAGCATTTTTTGTACTTCAATTTTGGAACATTCTAGGGGAGAGTCCGTGGATCCTGTTTCTTTGCTTTAGGTCTAAAGATGGCTTACTTTTGCACTTCCAGGACTTCAATCTAAAAAATTTTAAGAAGGACAGTCCTAAACCTATCCCCTTTGTCTAGGGACATCAAAATGTACTAAAATTGCATTTCAAAACAACAATTTCAAAATTCTTTTCCGGGGTAGAGTTCTGTACCACAATCTTACTGTCAACAGAGACGGCTTACATTTGCATTTTCAGGACTTCAATTTCGGAAAATTTCCAAAAGAGTCACAAACCATATTTCTCTCCCCAACCGTATCAAAGATAACTTACAATTAAGTGTTTAGAAACAATTTCGATTTCATTTTCCTGAAGAGATTCCTAAACCCAGCCTGATTCCCTCACGTTATCAGAGATTACTGACGAATGCGGTTTTAGGCCTTCGCAATTTCAGAAACATTCTGGGGGGGGGAGTCTGTGAACCCCCTCCCCTCCTTAAATATCATCAAAGATGGCTTACAACTGCATATTTAAAGCTTCAATTTTGAAAATTTTCAAGAGTAGTGTCTTGAACTGTGTCCCTTATTTAACGTCATCAAAGTTCGTCTACATTTGCCCTATTAGGGCTTCTAGTTGGAAAAATTTCTGGATGAGTACCTCAAAATTCTCCTTAACTTTGTTTTAGGTAGTACAAAATTTCTATTTTACAATTTCAATTTTGAAAGTTTCTCAAGATCGATTAGTATTCCGCTTCTGGTGTTTCAGTTTTGAAAAATTACTTTAGAAAATTATCAAGGGGATCGAAAAATTACCTTTTTTTTTTTTTTTTAATTGCCAAAGATGGTGCACAATCTCGTTCTAAAACCTTTTCGTAAACTTTACAAAATTGAGTCGCCCCCCCCCCCCTACTAATCTTCCTTGGTAAAATTCATGTGTTGTGATGTGTTATAAATATGCGTGAAAACACGACATAATACAAATACACAACCAACAATTTTAGAACAGTTTACAAATAAAATTCATTATAGAACACTTCAGTTTTGCCTGAATATTAAGTCCACAATGATTTGGTTCATATTTCTAATTCTCTTTCTTTGTTTTTAGAACGCAATCCACCCAATATGTGTTCTTCATTCATTTTAATAATTATATTTTCTAAACTAATTTACATCCTCTCTCTATTTCCCAACAAAGATCCATGCAACTAAGCATTAAATAAATTGAGAGTCACCAAACTCTTATACCCTTCGACCTCTCCCCAACCTTATCTAGTTTATTTAACCTCACGAAAGCTTTGCTTTGTTATGCATTGTACTGTAATGAATTCACTTTTTCTATGTCTGTTACCTTTTCATGGGAACGAAATAATGAAATTATTCTTAAAAACTAGAAAACGAAAACTATCTCGTCCCACCTTCAGAAGGTAGATAATTATTTTACGGAGGGGGCAAACCTATCATTAATATGAATTTACAAATTGGTATGTCAAAATATTTAAGTTTTTATTGAGAGTAGGTAGTTTTCAATTTATTTCAGAGGGGAGAAAGGTAGCCCCTATCCACTTCATGAAATATATCCTTGACAACTGCTGATCCAGCTCCTGGTTTTGGGTTCTGGTTAGTACCGGAAAGTAGGCTTAAATGTAGGCTTTAGGGCTTAAATGAGAAGGGCCAAATTTATATTTAAAAAGAAAAGTCTCCAAAATGCATGTTTAGGTCATTTTTGATTGCTTAAGGGCCACCCTATGATCCCCCCTTCCCTCTGAATATGCACCTATCCTCTCGCCCCTCTGGAATAAAGTGCCCCCCCCCCTGGAGGGTCGTCTGAAAAAAAACATTATCTCTAGCCCCTCAGAAGAATGTTAATGATCAGTAAAATCATCCAAATAAGAATAGGTGTAAAACTGGCGAAAATAGAAAAAAAATTGGGGGGTGCCATTTCCAAGGGGGTGGAGGTAAAAATCAGTGATAGTGTTTAGTGTTAGATATTTTAAGGGTTCTGCTCAGTGTATCCCAATTACCTAATGTTTAGGGGTGAATTTTGTCAATTTTAAAATGAGATAATACTTCAAAAGTTCTATGTTATATATTAAGGAAGTTATGGTGTTCCCATATAAGAAAAAAAAACTTTGAGACGTAATATTTATTTATTTATTTATTTAAACCCCACCAATCACCACCGTATGTATAAGATAGAATATATGATTGAGCTTAAATGTTTGAGCATGACTGTGGCATCACATGCTCAGACAAACATGCAACTTTATCATTGAACTCGGTAGCAAGAACACCTCATTCTTTTCAATAATTCAGTTTAATTTATTTTTTGTTTTAATGTGTCTAAGACAAAAATAAATGGTTGCCAAAAAGGCATTATTTTGAAATATTTTCTTTCACAAAGAATAAATCTTTCACAACTAGCTTTATAGATTATGTTTGAATAGAGCGACCGTTTAACCCGGGCTCAGCATGACTAACCAGGAATGTTCTGGATAGCTTACCAGAGAGCCGATTATAAGTGAAAACATTCAATGGACACTCACAACACTAACCTTTTGCATCATCTAAATGTTATGAAATGAACTTCCTCAGGTAAACGGGTTGCTCTATTCGAACATACCCATACAAAAAAGAAATTGCACGGCTCAAAAAATATTGGGTCCTTTAAAAGATCGCCATAGTTTTTGGTAAATTTTTGAATAATTTTTGTAATTGAAAATCAATTTTAGTCTAGTACATATTAGCCATTATTACTTGGGACCTTTTGTCCTTTTTTAGGTAACTTCATAGTTCCATTGGTGTAAATCTTCTGGGTTTATCAATAATACGTGACCAAAAGATTATCAGTGGCTGTTCGGTCAGCTAATTTTTTACCATCAAGAGAGTTTTCAGAGACCAAAACAAATGATAGTCAAACAGTGCAAGGTCCTGGCTGTACGGTAGTTATATCGAAAATTGATAACCAAGTTCCGTCAAATCAAATGAGTGTGGCTTAGCTTTATCATGATGAAGCATAACTCCTTATCTGTTGGCCAATTCTCATCTCTTTTTCTTGATTGCCTCATTCAAACGATAGAGTTGTGTACAGACGGAACTTACTGGTGCACCAGGTTGTAGCAGTTCATAATGAACAATGCCCTTTCAATCCTATCAAGCACTTAATTTAACCTTTCTTGCAGTCAATTCAGGTTTTGAAGCCCTCTGTGGCGATTCACCAACCTTTGACCATTGTTGCATAAGTTTGATATTCTTGTATTAAATCCATTTTTCATCACCCATAATTTGCTTCAAAAACGGTTCGATTTCCTTTGCTTTTCAACAGCGTTTCACTGATGTTAACTCGGTCAGTCAAATTTTTTTGTGTTGATTCTTATTTAATCTAAACATTGAGATTCTTTGAGTAGCCTGTTCTTTCTAGATGATTCCAAGCTGTTCCGTGGTCCGATATAAAGTGCCTTTGCTATCTCTTGACAGCTTGCATGTAATTGTTGTTGGGCATTTTCATTGTCTTTTCAATGACTGACCAATCAAAAAAGGGGCTTTTTTCGCATCAAAATTTCTGGAATGGAATTAAGCAAACCACTCTTGACTCCTGCGTTTACTCTCTGCATTCTCACCATAGACTTCACAAAATTTTCAACACTTTTTTTCGGCGATCTTCCAGCCGTTTGCAACAGGTATATGTAACGGTCAAAACCATTACATATCGTATTTCTACATGTGTTTTGCTAGTTTTTTTAATTGATATTACATTTTACACCCTTGACGAATTACTGAAATGTGTTCACAAAAAAATTGCCTGATATGTAACTTTTTAAACAAATATTCATATGAGACAATAGGATTAGTGTTGCTCGATATATATAGGTCAACACCATCTGGTAACAAAATATTGCAAGGACTTTTTAAATAACCTAAAATTAACTACAAGCTAAGCTTTGCATGCTTTTTCAAACGTAAATCAAGATTTTTTTTTAATGGGAAAATATCTTATTTTTCTAGTTAGTGATTATGTTAGATTTTTTGTTATACAAGTATTAAAGCTAAAAAATTGAATCAATTTCAATTGAATCATCCATCCTGTCATAATTATTTATGTATATTGTTTTCTAATAGAGAGAATGGAGAGTCTGTTCCAGGTTGTAGCAAGGATCCTGATTGTATCTCATTAAATATGGAAGAAGGTGATCAGACAGAGCCAATTCCATGTTGCAGCAAAGACACTGAAAGCATTTTGGAAGTTGATAATACTGAAAATATAGATCCTGCTGAAAATAAAGAAACAAGCAGTGATGGAAAGGAATAACATTCTTTTATGTTGTAAATCTTGTATATTTTCATATTTTCATCTTGTAAAAAATTTTCATGAATATTTGTTTTTATGTTTGAAGTTCCTTTAATAAAAAAATTTAAGAAATAATTCAACTTTTTGTGTTATAATTTAGAAATATATTTTGAAGCAACAGTTAAGTAAAATTTTAAGTTAAAAACTTTAGCTGAAAATATATTGTAAAAATTTTGTGAACACAAAATGACCATTTTATTTTTAAAGAAGGTTGTGCTACTAAATGTCTTAATTTAAAAAATAATACTTTGACACTAGATTGTCGAAGCAATCAAACTGCTTGGGCATTATAAGTATAACGTATAGCATACGTTATACTCTAAAACATACGGGATGTATTAGAGTGGTTCACTAACATATGTTAGAAAAAAATCTTGCCCTACAGGTCGCTGCTGTCCCTCATTTTTTTTCATCCATCCTAATATATTGGCAAAATTTCAACCTCATATTTAAATAAAAAGACGGTGCTCAAAGCTCAAATATTTCTCAAGTTTTTATTAATTTCAAGAATTTTTCGGTTGTACTACAAAAAAAAAAGTTCAGCATGCTTTGGACATTCTTGCTGATTTTTATGTAAAATGATCCTCTGAATCCAAATAAAGCCAACATTCTCCCCTATCGCTTCCGCTTTTCGGAAATCGCGCCCGCTCCCCCTCCCATTTTCTTCAGTTTTGGACAATTTCATAGTTATTATTAAAAGGGCAAGAGAGCATTATATTAACAGTTATTAACATTCTTCTACAGGGCTAGAGAGGTAATCGTGAACTTGTAGCAAGTTAAGAGAATCATTGGCGTATTCCCGCTCCCCTGCAAAAAATATTTGATATATATTTTTTTTTTTTTTTTGTAGCTTCCAAAATTTTCATTCATTTTTTGGTGCAAAACAAGAGTATCAGACTCATATGAATCTCATGTCCAATAAATGCTTCAAGTTGTAAAAACAAAAAGTTTTAAAACTTGGAAACATTGCATGTTACATACAAGTCATACCGCAGATCTCCTCATAAAGACAAAAAATGTAGTGATAGTCAGGTTTGCTGTTACTGCAGTGGTGACATGATGGTCAGTCTTAATTGCACCGATTTTCGTGATGTACGCTACCTGAAATGAATAATTCTGTGTTTTATATTTTTTTGCTAACATGAAAAATTAATACATTTCAACTCGAAGGAAAATAATGTAGTATATTGTAATAGTATAGACTCAATAATGGATAAGTTCATATTTAAATATGTAAGATGCGACTGCTTATTAACTATTTGGAAATTAGTTTAAAAGCTATTCTATTGCCTAACTGAAACATGTAGCCTTCGGTACTACTAGCATATGCAATCAAAATGAAGAAAACCTATGCAGATTTGTAAGTTTTATTAAATAAAGTTTTAGCACAACACATATTGTAAGACAATTATTTCTGGCCTAAAATTAAATTAAACATTTTATTAACTGCTCGTGTTTTACACAATGCTGTTTTCTTCACTGAGAATGTGTATCAATGGCAATAATTTTTTTTTAAAGTATATGTTATTTCCTTTCATATTAAATCAGGCCTTTTCAAAAGTTTTGTAAAGACTTTGTAACACTGGTGCTGGATTTAAATATTTAAAACCAGAATTTCCACATTGATATAAAGCAAAAAAAAAAAAACAAACATCTTTGCCCCCCCCCCCCCTATTGTCAAAATAAATTAATTCTTACTGATTAATACACTAGGTGGCCAAAAGTATCCGGACACTTTCAAAAATTCACATTTTTACATATAGCTCGAGAAATAAGTGATCAATTGTTCTTTAACTTTAGTCATACAAAATATAGACTTCACCGAACATTTCCAAGTTGAAATTAAATTACCCTTGCATTTGGGGAACGACAAGAAGGGGGTTGAAAGAAAAACCGCTTTTTGACCATAACTCTTCGAAAATAGCTCGGAATAAGCTATCAATTTCAGTAATTAATTAGCATACTATGTATAATTACTGTACAAATTTTTATGAACGTACCACTCTTACTTCTGAAGATATGAAACATTTTTGAAAAAACGGCAATTTTATTTGAAGGGTTTTTGCTCATAACACGCAGAGTTTTTGATCAAACCTTATCACAACTTCAGGAAAGATGACAAAATACAAGAGAAAGAACATACTAAAACGG
The DNA here is from genome assembly GCA_038373865.1 of Uloborus plumipes. Classification (NCBI taxonomy): domain Eukaryota; kingdom Metazoa; phylum Arthropoda; class Arachnida; order Araneae; family Uloboridae; genus Uloborus; species Uloborus plumipes. Next base: position 3,146 of record JAXGGA010020643.1, on the reverse strand, counting down.
TAAATAAAAATATTAAAAATTCGATGAGATATGAACGTTAAAAGGAAATAATTTTTCACGGCGCATGCGCGAACGACAGAAATTTATAACTACAAAAATATTGTAGCCTGATTTATACTGCATCTTATAAAAAAAGTTCCAGTTGAATATCATGAAAAATGAAAAAGATATCAGCGATCTAGTGAGCTGTATTTCATTCATTCGCAGACAATACATAAATAGTGAGGGTCTGACCACAAAGAGCTATTTTTAAATTAAAGGTTATTGCGTCGTCGTTCAAAACCAACGTTTCAGAGGGTGTCCGGATACTTTTGGAAACCTACGTATAAGGTCTTTTTGGCCGAACAGACGAAATGTGACGACAATGCCGAATATAAATTTTCAAACTGTATACAATTTAACATTGAAAAAAAAATGATCGATTGTCACCACACTATTTGTGGACAACCCCTCACTATTTATGTATTGTCTGCGAATGAATGAAATACAGCTCACGAGATCGCTGATATCTTTTTCATTTTTCATGATATTCAACTGGAACTTTTTTTATAAGATGCAGTATAAATCAGGCTACAATATTTTTGTAGTTATAAATTTCTGTCGTTCGCGCATGCGCCGTGAAAAATTATTTCCTTTTAACGTTCATATCTCATCGAATTTTTAATATTTTTATTTACCGTTTTAGTATGTTCTTTCTCTTGTATTTTGTCATCTTTCCTGAAGTTGTGATAAGGTTTGATCAAAAACTCTGCGTGTTATGAGCAAAAACCCTTCAAATAAAATTGCCGTTTTTTCAAAAATGTTTCATATCTTCAGAAGTAAGAGTGGTACGTTCATAAAAATTTGTACAGTAATTATACATAGTATGCTAATTAATTACTGAAATTGATAGCTTATTCCGAGCTATTTTCGAAGAGTTATGGTCAAAAAGCGGTTTTTCTTTCAACCCCCTTCTTGTCGTCCCCCAAATGCAAGGGTAATTTAATTTCAACTTGGAAATGTTTGGTGAAGTCTATATTTTGTATGACTAAAATTAAAGAACAATTGATCACTTATTTCTCGAGCTATATGTAAAAATGTGAATTTTTGAAAGTGTCCGGATACTTTTGGCCACCTAGTGTACTAGACACTTAAGAAGGATGTTCTTGATTTCAATTACAGAAAGAAATAAACAATAGCTAACTTTATTGATTTTTATTTCAGCATTAATCATGTATATTAATATGTATTTTCCTTTTCTAACGACAGTCGAATGTTACTATAAATCTGTGGGCGATGGAGAGAAACTGTTAACATATTCAAATTCAGCACATCATTTTACACTAAGATCAGATGTTTTTCTCCATTTAACAGTAAAAAGTTATTTTTGTAGACCAGTGAATTTGTCAGAACATGAAAATTCTTTTAGGCCCTTCAGATTTTTACTCTAATTAAAGAAGAGCAAATTCAAAACCTTACCCGCTTTGGACTTGCTTCCCTATTGTTTTTTTTTTTCTGTCCAATATTCTTCATTTAAGCCCAACAGATGGAGCTACTTTACCTTCGGTATGAATACTAACACTTGATCAGAAGATTGCATTACATCACTCCCAAGTCCAGGGACGTCATTTCAAGTTTTTCCACGGCGGGGAGGGGGGGGCATAGGGTAAAAACACAATACAATTTCACCAGAAAGCAACAAAAAACATGCCCACTTATTAAACATACATTGATCTCTCAAAGTTGAGGGGGGAGGCAGTTGACCCCCTCCCCTAAATGACAGGCCTGCCCAAGTCTTAAAAGACTTCATGAATACTTGCTGGGCTGTTGCTCTTAAAGGTTATGTGCTCCGCAGCTCAAACTGTGTTAGAGGACATCATTTTCAGTAAATCAATGGATGACAGCGAAACGCAAGAAAACTATTATCTGCCTATAAAGCAGTGAGTAACCGCCCTTAAGCAAGGGCTAAGGCAGAAACATGCAATACACAGCCAACTCGACCATTTCGATCCATGGACAGCTGTTTCGAGCTTATTCTGCTCTCATCAGCATGGAATACGAAAGTAGTCGAGTTGGAGGCAAAAATCCTCTTATATAGCAAAGAGAGCCAAAAAAACTGGTAGCTAATGTGCAATTAGAATACCAGCGAGCGACCGCACTTAGTACGGTACAACTCGTAAATTTTTTAGGCAGAGCGCAAGGTATGAAGCAGTGAGTAACCGCCTCTAAGCAAGGGCTAAGGCAGAAACATGCAATACACCGCCAACTCAACCAATTCGATCCAACAGTATAAAGGGGTTACTCACTGTTTTATACCTTGCGCTCTGCCTAAAAAAATTACGAGTTGTACCGTACTAAGTGCGGTCGCTCGCTGGTATTCTAATTTCACATTAGCTATCAGTTTTTTTGACTCTCTTTGCTATATAAGAGGATTTTTGCCTCCAACTCGACTACTTTTGTATTCCATGCTGATGAGAGCAGAATAAGCTCGAAACAGCTGTCCATGGATCGAAATGGTCGATTGGCGGTGTATTCCATATTATCTACCTGTTCAAAAATAACTAATTGTATTTAAACAGCTGAGCTGCCATTTGCATTGAAATTGATTATCATTGTATCAATTTGTAAGCATAACGTTCCTCTTCTGTTGCAGAGGGATGGCACAAAATGTGAAGCTTGGGGAATTTCAATATTGTGCACATTGCTAATCGCTGTATTTCAGATTTCCGGTATTATGTTGTTTACATTAGCTATCAATAGGGGACAGGCCTGTATTACCCACTAGGCAATCCTGGGCTTTGACCTAGGGGCGCATATTACAAAATAAAAAATTAATAATCAGTTCATTGAAAAAAAAAAACATGATGTAGAAGAAAAATTACACCCAATCTGCCCACTAAGCAGAAGAAAAGCTATTGGAGGAGAGGGGGTGTAATGAATTAGTCGAGGTAATCCTTTTTCTGGTAAAAGCAGATGATTTTCAATACTTTTGGTATGAGCACTCATTTCTTGGAGAGAAAAAAAAACTTTTAAGAGATAAAAGTTGCGTAATAAAGTTGGAAAAACCCCATAATAAAGACAATGTTCAGTCAGCGCGGTAACAGAGAGAGGGGGGGGGGGGCAGCCAGGGGCGTATCAACCGGGGGGGCTCTGGGTCCCCGGGGAAA